>SJYO01045292.1:53335234-53381964 GCA_006410555.1 Capra ibex
AATTTTTCTTAAGTAAACTTAGTCAAGACTACTCTACCTACTTTGACCTCGGTTAATATGTCTCACTTCATTCGGTCTTTCTTTTTGTGGTTATGTCATATGATTGTGTATATATACCTTAAATCCTTCTACCGTTACTGCTGGGACATACGTTCTGTCCCTTTCTCTGTGTCTACACATATTACCTGAAAACCTGAGTCTCCCTCTCCCTCTCCCACCCTACTAAACCCTCTTACCGTAAGATTGTACATATGATAGTACATTGTTAACTTAGCGGTCAGATACAGACTGAGTCCTATGTCGTACGAACCACGACCACGTACCCCTACTGGGTCTCTCTACGATACCCCTCCCTCCACCCTCCCCCCAAGTACAAACCCTTGCGTACATTCTTAATTTCTAAAATTTTAAAATTTTTATTTTTTGATTTTTTTTTTTAAATTTTTTATTTTTTGATTTTTTTTTTAATTTTTTTTTTTTCAGATGTTCGTTATTTAGGACCTCTCCCACACCTCTTTCCCCTTGGGAGAATGGGACAACCACCCTTACGTTTGATCATGTTGGTGATACCTTTTGTCACACCTCTAAGGAATTTTTTGACGTTTATCTTGATGGAATACTGGGTCGTTAGGATGGAGACCCGTATGTGTGACTCCTTTGGTCTTGACTTTCTCTGTACACATGGGGTTACAGGTGACGTCGTGACAAATATTATCGGTCCTGTACCTTCGTTGGATCTACAGGTAGTCGTCTACTCACCTATTCTTTCGGTACCATGTATATATGTTACCTTATAATGAGTCAGTAATTTTTCTTATATAAACTTAGTCAAGATTACTCCGTCTACTTTGACCTCGGATAATATGTCTCACTTCATTCGGTCTTTTTTTTTTTTTTGGTGGTTATGTCATATGATTACGTATATACACCTTAAATCTTTCTTCCACTACTACTAGGACATACACTCTGTCGTTTTCTCTGTGTCTACATAACTTGTCAGCAAACCTGAGACACCTTCTCCCGCTCCCACCCTTCTATACCCTCTTACCGTAACTTTGTACATTTTATAGTATACACTTTGCTTAGTGGTCAGGTCCAAACTACGTACTATGTCCCACGAACCCCGACCACGTGACCCTACTGGGTCTCCCTACCCTACCCCTCCCTCCACCCTCCCCCCAAGTCCTACCCCTTGTGTACATGTCAGTACCACCTAAGTTCAGTTACATACCGTTTTAGTTATGTTATAACATTTCATTTTAATTAGTTAATTAAAAAATTTTTTTCTTATGTGTGTCGCTTCGAACGGATCCGTCTGTCACTGTCTTCCCTGTCTCCTCTGGAAAGGATTGTAGACTTACACGGAACGTGGGTAGTGCACTACGGAACTTCGTTACCTTGTCTGGATGGTCTTCATAGTAGGGTGGAAGTGACGCGGAGAGAGGAAGGAGTTCCTGGGTGTCTGTCTCTGAGTACTCCTATAAAACGACGAATCCTTCGTTATATCATCAATTAGTGACCCCCTTTCAAAGATTTCAGAGATTCGTGACTAGTAGTCGTATTTGGTACCTTCCAGACTATTTCAAGTCTACAGTGGAGGTTCGGACGGACGAGGGAGAGACGGGTCTCGTCGTCGACCCGTTCCGTAGTGGAAGAAATGTTCCTTCAGTTAATTTAATCTAGTAAATATGGTCATGGTAGTTGTCGTTCTCGTGGTAGTTTTTTTTTTTTTAATTCTAGAAGTTTACTTTTGTTCCTTTAATAGGAGACTTTTTGGATTGGGGTAACGGGTCGATTTTTCGTGAGTGGTGACTCTGATATACCCTGTTGAACACTATTTTTGTGAATCCCATCTCACGACCGTCTGTGGAACGTCTTAGAAGACCGTTGAACCTTGACCCAGAAAACAAACTACGAAAAGATGAGAATACGTTTGTATATAGGGTATTACATGGTCTGTATATTTATCCGGTAAAGTCACTTACACCAGTAACTTTTGGAAAAGGTTGTTCTTATACAGTATGATCGACACGTTCGTCTATAAGTATTAGTGTGTCGTACCGTCTCACCTTTTTACGGTCCAGAAGATCTTTTGTACCACCGAACTTATGGTAAAGTGTCTATAAGGTACAGACTTCAACTACCTTTACTTGTCTTTCACTTTTATTGTTTCTTATATGTCACTTTGATACTTACGACTTTGTCTTCTCAGGATCGAAGCACCGTATCTAAAATTCACAGGAGAACCAAGTTTTATTTTCTTCTTCTTAGGTACAGGTAGAAGGGGAAGCAGTTTCCCTATCACAATAACCTTTCCCTTTCACAACCTATATGTACTTTTAAGTTACTGTTGAGGGTTAAACTTTCCCTACGTGACCTTTCATAAAGGTTTGGTACCCTGTAGAGACGACTCAAATAAAAGGGGTGATACCTAAATGGAGAAAGGAGTTTAGGATGAACTGTTTATGGACAGTCCGTCTTTGGTCAATAGAGTATGGTCCCGAGTTTACCCCCTTTTCTCCGGATCTTTTTACTTTTTGTTTTCGGGTACTTTATCTTTTTAGAGAGTACTTTCATCGACTGAGTTTTTTTTTATCTTTATAATGAGTCGGTATTTTTACTTGTTTTAACCCAGTAAACTTCACTACACCTACTTACATCTCGGACAGTATGTCTTACTTTATTCAGTCTTTCTCTTTTTGTTTATAGGATATAATTGTGTATATATATATATTAGATCTTTTTACCATGACTACTTGGATAAACGTCCCGTCCTTGTCTGTGTATCCTTTTTCTGAATACCTGTGTCACGGGACTCACCCTTCCCTTCCCATCCTGTTTGACTTTCTTATCGTGACTGTATATATGTGGTGGTACATGTTTCGTCTATCGATCACCCCTGGACCAGGTATCGTGCCCCTCAAGTCGAGTCGAGAGACGCTACTGAGCCTCTCTGTCCTACCCCAAACCCTCCCTCCGAGTTCTCCCTCCCCTATATACATATGAACACCAACTAAGTACAACCACATGTTGTCTTTGATCATGTTGTAACATTTCGTTGATATGAGGTTAAATTTTTTTTTTTCGTTTATCGTTGAAAGTCCCTGGGGAAAGTGGAGGTCCTCGACCTGGAGTACATTCCGAGACCTATTTGAGTCTCTGTCTCTGATCTCTGATCCGAGGGTCACCGAAAAGGTTCAGGTGTAATTAGAGGAGAGAGTATTCTCTTCAGGTTGACACGAGTTTATTTGTCTTCTTCTTCGTTTTTATTTTTTGTTTTTGGATGTGGGAAGGGTTACACCTAGTTTATTGTGACATTACCTTGACCGGGGTAAAGTTATAGATCAGTTCATCTCCTCTTTCTTTTGGTGTATTCTAAAGTTTTTTATAACACAGGGAGGGGTTCCACTCAATATGTATGTCAAAAAAAAATTCTGACTGAGATCTTCTTCTCCATGAGTTCCTATGTATCTGTTGACGAAGTATTAAGGTTCTTTTAATTTCTCTGACATTTGAGAAACTCTGTTCGTTAATTTTCCACTCTCTTGTGCTGAGACGTACAAACCCTTCCCTGACAGGGGGTAGTCATGGTCTGGACGTCAACGACTTGTACACGGGCGTTTCCCACACTTGTTGTATGTGTGGTAGTCCCACCTTCCTGTGCGTAAACCGGGGTCCATTACTACCCTGTCACTTTGGTTCCAGTACATAAATAAATCATTCGCAATCTCGTTGAGTCTTGGAGTTGAGAGGGGGATATTTCGTTTCTTTTCTCTTCCCTCTCTTACTCCCCTATTCTCTCCCTCTCTCCTACCTTCTACCTTCCTCGTCGACCCCACATTCCCTGCTCGTGACCTGAGTGTCTGTCTTGTCGGTGTCGCCTAGTTCAGACTCACGGATAAAAGTGAAGGAACCCCACATACGGATCTGAACCCTAGTGGCCTCAGTGTTCTCATTGGGATGTAAATTGAACAATTCCTCGACGGTTCTTCGAAGTGTGAAGTGTTAGGGTAGCTGTTACTTGTGTCGAGGTTAAAGGGTCGAGAAGGTGAAAAATAAGACTCATTGACCTATTAAGTACAGGAAAGAGACCCAGAATCAATTGTAGACGTTTCTCCTCCCTAATCCTGAATCAATAGGGTGAAGACGGATACCACAAATTGTAAGTGTATACGAAAGAAAAACGGTCAAGATTGAAAGGTGACGGGTGTGGAGTAAGGTCCTCAAGGGACTGCACCACTACCCCGAGACGAGGAAAAGTCTCGACGTTACTAGAGTCACGTACAAGGGTTCAATATTATTACACGAAGACAAAGGTAGGTATAGAGACACATGAAAAAAAAGGAAGAACAGATAAGAAAATTGGAAAGACGTTCGTAGTAGAACAAGACAGACAACCGACAGTCGAAAAGAGAGGTTCAGAAGTGTCTCAACGGTCTAAGAACCGATAAAGAGGTGGGAGTCGAGTATTGATAAAAAAGGAACTCGAGTCGCTGACGATTCACCACAAACACTTTAGGATAATCCTATTAGAGAGAGACAGGAACAGAGGAGAATCGACCCGACGGAGACCTTTGGAGTCGGTAGTAGAAACGATGTCAGACGTGTGACATCCGATCGAGGTCTCGGTGGGTTATAGTATGAATAAGTGTTTCCACCAATACGTTCCGAGACTTAGACTCTTGTGGACATCGGGTGTTCGTTTCCAATTTGAATGACCTTTGGTCAAATCTACGGAAGAGAACGTCCTTCAAAAAGGACAAGTGGACTCGACGGGGGAGAAGGAGGTGTTGGGATCCTTGGTCTTTGGACGGAAGAGAGACGTGAAAAAGGAAACTACAGACAAAAATAGTAGATAGGTAGAATAGTCTGATATCCGAAGTAATTCCGTCCTCGATCTTGTAGAGTCGGTATCACCATGGGTGTCAGGGACTGGATAATGGCCGGGAGTCAGGTATAAACAACTTACTTACTCGAGGACAAGGTATGTCGACTAGTGTCCAGACGGATAGACAGGTGGGTAATCTGGGTTTCGAGGGAAACCCGTCGGACCCTAAATAAGTGGTACCATTGGTGACAATTTCTTTTAAGATGAGACTGTGAACAATTTTGACATCCCTTCTTAAATAAGTTCTCATAACGTTATCTTTTTGCCGTTACTTCTCGTTCTAGTCCGATTTGACACTTATGTCATTTCTGTCGACCCCTAAATATCGGTTCTTCGTCTCACTCCCCCGGTTCTCCACTTTTAAATGATTCTCCTCTGTAGTTCTTCTCCCTTCTTTAGAACGACTTCACCGAATTATCCCAAGAACGGTTACCGTTCGGTCCCACTAGTCTATAGTTACCACTCCCTATTTCTTGAACTAGTAGTTCCCACTAGTCTATAGTTCCCTACCTCCCTAAGTGATATGACCGAATCGTTCTAAGAAGGATTTTAACCCGATCCGTCCGGTTTTGTTCTACCTCCATCCTTCACCCCCTATTCCAGTTCCGGATCAACTCTTATCCCTAGTCTCCTTAGATTTGACACCAGTTTCTCAGAAAACAATGGGGGTCAGATGGTGTTTAGGACACGACACACCGACCATAATTGATTTACAAGTAACACGATTCGACTCTTAGGTACGAGTCTCATCAGGACGAATTGAGCTCGTTCCCAGGTCTCGAGAGAGAAAAAACGAAAAGAACTCGACTTTGTCGTTCTCGTCCGTGGGGTTATTTACCATAGGTTACCCGACCCTCCTCCTCTCCTTCTTTCCTGTTGCGTTGTCGGGTTTAATTGGTGTTTACGTGTGGTAAAAGGGTCAAGGTATCGTGGTTCCGAAAAGCTCCCGTCAGTAAAGTTTACGGAGAGTGTCGGTGTAACGTTTCTTCGAATAAATAAATAGAATAACATAATGTTTACCTCTTTACCTGTTAGGTCCTCCAATTCACAGTATCCAGTGTGTGGGTGTTACAAAGCGAAATGTAAATAGAGAATGATAAAGGGACCTTATGTCAGAGTTTTTATTTTTACAGATTACTTTTCGATAAGTGTGAAATATACGCGTCAAATATAGAGACCGTCTATAATTCAACAGAAGGGATTTATCACATTAAACGTGAGTATGGACGGACGAAGAGTCTTCAGAGTGGTTGTCACTTGTATACAGATTGCCTAGAATGCAGTAAGAGTAACTAAGCCTTCTCGAGAAAGTTATGATTATTATAGTCAGTAAACGAAACACACACACACACATAACGTTTATAGTCTTGAGTCAAACGACACTTAGAAAATTAGAATAAATACCATAAATCCCTGTTTATGTATTTATAAAAAGACGTAACGAAGATGGAAATTACCATTGTAGTCTTTTGACAGGATGAGAGTTTCTATTTTCTACATGTATACGCAGTGTACAGAACCTACGAAAGTTTAAAAATGTGAAGTAACCTTACACAATAATAGATTTTATATAAAACCATATATTATACTTCATTCTGGGATTGAGTTAACTAGGTGTAGGAAGGGACCACTCAATAGTAATAGTAAAGTGGTACTGCACAGAGTAATTGACCTTTACAATTGAAATGGATATTGTGTGTGTGTGTGTGTGTGAGGAAAGTATTTTTATAAAAGAAGGTAAATGGAGAATAACCTGACCATATACGGTAGACCCGAAATTAAATCAACCATAACTAAGGTCCTATGAAAAGATTTGGAATCTTCATCGACGATTCAGGAGGGGGTAACAAGAGAACATTATAGACGAAGTACTAGACACTGGTAAATAGAAGGGTTTATTTGGAATTTTAGTAAAATATTGTAAACGAATATTTAAAACATAATCTAACTCAACTGGTTGTTCAAGTAAGTCCAAAAGGGGTGCTGTAGAATGCCTTTTTGGACTTCCTTAAAAACCCGGTTGAGTTATTAAGTATAATGTATAAAGTTTAATTTAACTGTTCGAAATTTTTATAGTTCACAAGTGTAGGTTCTTTATCGAAGGAAGATTTTTTGATAAGCGCCATGGAGAGTTAAGGAAACGGAAAATATAAAACCAACGAAATATCTTAATTAGGGAAATATACAAAAGTTCGGCTAATAACAATTGTAAATCCTTCAACAACTAGAACATATAAATGAGGGATGGATCAGTGGAATGACCCGAAAATTACCCAAGATTACCAAAGAGTGAATAAAGAGAACCCAAAACCCATCAATTATTATAGGAGACGCTTATTATTGAAATAGAGAAAAAAGGGTATTAATATGAAGGTTAAGACGATGATCTTTAGGGACATACTTACACTATCACAAGTGCACGTAGGAATGTAAAAATCCTATTCCCAACAACTAAACCTTATTTGTACGAGATCGTGTAATTAACCTCTTGCGTTACCGTGGGGTGAGGTCATGAGAACGGACCTCTTAGGGTACCTACCTCCTCGGACCACCCGACGTCAGGTATCCCAACGATTCTCAGCCTGTACTGACTCGCTGAAGTGAAACTGAAAAGTGAAAGTACGTAACCTCTTCCTTTACCTTTGGGTGAGGTCACAAGAACGGACCTCTTAGGGTCCCTGCCCCCTCGGACCACCCGACGACAGATACCCCAGCGTGTCTCAGCCTGTGCTGACTTCACTGAATCGTCGTCGTCATCGTGTAATTATTTTAGTGAAATGTACGGAAAAGTCCTATTGTCAATAAGAGACACGTGAGGTGGGGGTCATCTCTGGACAGGGTGGGACGAGACAAGAGACTCACAGACTAAAGGCACTGGACGTAGAAGGTCGGAGGGAGTGGGAGACGAAGACCGACTCAACTGGTTATCGTTCATGACCGTCTTCTGGTTTCTCACCCTCCTTACTTAAAACCACCACCAGCACAAGAGGATATCGGACAGTCCGACAGAACATTGTGGTAAGTGTTGGTAACGAGAAGTCCGGTTCCCCATCCTTGTCGAGTGATGTCACCAGTTCGGGGAAGGATGCCACCAGTCGGGGACCCGAGCAGTGGTACAGAACAACTAAGGGAATTAGGACTGGAGTGTAGATAAAATAGTTTGAGAAGTAGTTCGGGAAGTATACGGTGTGTGTAGAGTGGGTATAGAAGAAATTACCTGACCATTTAATCCTGGGTAATAATTCATAAAAGTTTACAGAAGTGTTGTAGAGTTTTACCAGTTTTATAGAAAGAAACACTGTAAATTAGTAAGTAAGTAATTAAATAGATAAGTCAATTTTTGGACTCACAGACGATTCACGATTAACGACAACCTCCGTGGCTCTAATCCTGTCCCCCTCTCTCTGTCTACGGGAACTTCAAGAGAAGTCTTCTGTTTTGGTTTTCGGTAATAAATTAGTATTTTATGAATTATAATGTCATCATTGATTCTTTCTCACAGACTGGTTCTCATTGTCTCCCCAACATAAATCTTTCCTCTCTTGTAAACAGTGTTTTCCACTGTAAATTCAACTCTTTCGTGACCCCTTCTCGGAAGGTCTTTCACTCTCGTCGTCCACGTTTCCGGGACTCCGTACTTCCTCGGACCACTCCGACTATTTGACCGTCTTCCCGGTGGTCCTTTCACCTACGTCAGCTCCTATGCTTGCTTCTCCTTCCGTCCCCGGTCTAGTGACTATGGGCTATCCTTATGTCACGTTCAGTGTCACAACCTTAAAATTCAAAAGTCATCGGTATCACTTTTCTTTCCATTTTTCTTTATCCACTCTAAATAGAAATTACACAAATACATTGGGTTATATGGATTCTATCATAGAAAAGTTGTAAATTTGTTACATTTTATAATTATTCTGACGTACACACATATATATGTGAAATGTATATTTAAACATATATATGTGTATAAATACTATATGTATATATTATATATGTATATACACACACACACATATACATATATACTATGTAAAACTCTACACCATACGTAAAATGTCCGAAGACTCCACCGAGTCTACCATTTCTTAGACGGACGTTACGTCCTCTAGGTCCAAGTTAGTGACCCAGCCCTTCTTCGCTTACCGTTAGGTAAGGTCATAAGAACGGACCTCTTAAGGTACCTTCCTTCTCGGACCGTTCGATGTCAGGTACCTCAGCGTCTCAGTCTGTACTGACTCATTGTGTGTGTCCACGTAAAATATAGACCTCGTGTAGAGTCAAACCTGGCCGGTGTAAAGTTCATGAGTAATCGGGGTACACCGACCACCGGTGACAAAGCCGGTCGTGTCCCGATCAAGTACGGACAGTGTGGACCACTGTCACCTTCACCCAGTCCTCCCCGTCCTGTACACGCTGGGTAGAGATGACGATGGTCGTAGTTCGGACCGTGTGTCATCCACGAGTCACTTTCGAACGATGTGTCTCGTTGTCTTTTGGACGTCTCTGTACGGTCCAAGATGTTCGTCTCTTCACAGTGACTCTCGGGAGTCCATGGACGAAATCCTTCGACCCAGATAAGACCCAGACCTGCGACCTCAGACGGACGACCCAGAGGATGACACCTCCGACGGGTCCCGGCGGAGAGGACACCGACCCCGTGAACCGTGTCGACGAGGGGATTAAGTCTTTCTAGTGTGTCGTGGTATACGGTTCTCACCCTCCCTCCCTCGGGTAATCGTAAGTAACATGTGTCGAAAAGTAAACCTTTTCGTGGAGTTTACACGGCTAGGTGTAACGAAACGAAGTAAAAAGTTGTAAGTACTCACATTAACGTAAATAAAAAGAGCAGTTCTGACGCTTTGTTCACTATTAAATGATATAATGTCGGGTATAGCCGACCCAAATGTCGGTGTTGTCAAGATTAGGCGGGATCTTCCCGACCCAACCCATTCGTCCCCACCAGAAAAATCGTCTCTTTTGAGATAAAGAAACGTTGTCCTTCGAACAAGTAGTCCGGTCGACAAGTAGTCCAGTGTTATTATCACTGTTGATTGGGAATCTCTCTGTGACTTGAGTGCTTTGTACAAGTGGAGGTGATAGAACTAACGAAAAGTGACATTATGTCACTCCGTCTGTACATGAAGGTAAGGATACAGTGTCTTCTTCTCTCTAAGTCTCTCCAGGAGTCAGTAGGTACCATTATCCAACCACTTTGTCGTCTTCACTTCGACTTTGGACCTATGTGTTCTGTCCTTTGGGGAGCGAAACACCACGGTGTACCGTCACGGACTCGAGACCGTTTCGGACTTTGGGATGTCAATACGACCGTCTTTACTTCACCCGTACTAGAATTTTACCAAGTTTAGACTGCACGGGTGTCGCAGACACTAGTGACTCTTCTAAAGGAACTTAGATGGACCGTCTTGCGACTGAAAGTCCCAAATATAGAGACAACTTCCCGGGTAAGACCATGTGGGGTAAACCCTGATAGATCTGTACTTTCGCCCTTTCGTACCAGGTCGGAACACAGACTCCTAGTGAGGGACTCCTACGAGAGTAGGGGAACTTTCGTCTTCGACTCGGGTTCATACGAGTCCGAAGTCCAGTATTTATGATTACTTAATTATTCATTAAAATGTTAACTAGTTGTCCTGAGTCGGGATCTACGTATGTCTAAACAATTGGAGTAAAGGATTCGTTCTACTTTCTTCATCTATCCAGTTACTACCGTTCTGGGAGTAGAGCAGAAGGTGGGGGATTAATATTGTTTGACCTCTTCTCTTTGTTCTTCTCGACCAATACGGGATTCCCTAGACTCATTTTGGGTCTATCGTCAGTGTTCACCAACGAAACCGTTTCACCCCGTAGAGGACCCCAGGTCGGGTGGAGGGGTCGAGAGGCACTCCGTCCCTTCTCCCCGATCCCTCCTTGACGTCACAGTCTTCTAAGGTCTCGACTTCCCCCCAGTTCTTCACCCAGGTGGACCGGTTCCACGAGATCAGGTGTCCCAACCGGAAGGGACGGGGACAGGACAGGGAAGGGACGTCAGTCTGATAGAAGGGGTCACCCCATACCGAGAGACCTGTGTCCGTTTACACGGAAGCACTCCCGAGAGGGTGGGGGTCGGTCCCCTTTTACTGCTCCGGGTCGGTAAGTTGCTGGTCCTTTCGTGTAACCTGTTCCCTGGAGACTGTCGAAGAGAATGATGTTTCCCGGATTTTCCCAAAGTTTCCGGTCGACCTCACTGTCACGGTGTCGTGTGCGTGTGTGTGTGTGCGTGTGTGTCTCGAGTCCGGGCTATTCTGGAGTCGACAAGGAAGTCATTTCTGTCCAATTGTGGGCGGGGGGTGTCACTCGGGGTCGACTCCGTCCTGTCCGTCCTCCGTGCCCCCCGCCCCCCCCTGTGTCTCTTGTGACTGGTGTCCGGGCACTTGGTGCGTAAACAAGGTACAACAATAGAGCAAAGTAGAGGTGTAGGAGGTTAGTGTAATGGAAATAAAAGATCCAATTCCTTTTGGGTCTCAGTATCTTTTTGATTTGTCGAAACAAATTCCACAGGGAGACCGACCCGGTAGAGATTTGAGACATATGTAAAACTCATCGGAAAGGTTTGTAGTTGATAAGTCTCTTAATTCTTGTCTCCAATGACTACAAAGTAAAGGTTGCGTCCTTTTGTCAGGAAGTTAAGTTCGTTTATTCGACAGACAATAATAAAAGGTATGACGTTTCGGATTCGCAAATCAGGTTTCAGAATTTTGAGCTCGAACTTTCCGTTTGTAAAACGAACTTTACCAGTTTTAATCTATTAACAAAGTAACCAGTACCCATAATTTTCATGAAAAAGAAGATTAACGGTGGAGATGTGTCGTTTCTTTTTACTCTAATTTAAAAGTTTCAAACCTTACTATGATCCCCGCCGGACCACCGGGTGTCCGCACGTACGAGGTAGACGAGGTCGACCGAAGGGGATTGGGACAGAGTGAAGTGAAGGTGCATGTAAAAGCTAAAAGGATCAAGGACAAAGAACTCGAGGACCATTATGTTGTTTAATAAGACGTCGTCTTGACGGAGTGTCTTACGCGTACGACAATTTTCAATCTTGGTACCCTCCCCCCACTGTGAGTCAGTCCCGGGGAGTAACATACGCATTCCGGTTACGCCGAGTCACTCCGATTCGTTGAACGAGGTCCGGTGTGTTGATCAGTGACTGTGTCGTCCGGGTCTTGGGTCCGGAGGAATTTGGGTGTCCCGAGTGTCACGAAACTTGGTTTCGGACATAAAGTCGGTATAGACTAAAAGACAAAGGAAATTAGGACAAAGGTTCATCGAGTACAAAGTTAGAAGACATTTGAATGAATGAGTTATAATTTACTTCCGAATAACCAACAGTCCCGACCAAGATTCCGGCCTCCTGTGTTTCGAGACTTGTCCTTTCAACTAAGAACCGGACTACCTCGAATATAAACTAACTCCTTCTCTCCGCAATTTACGTTTTAATGCACATCGAGGTGACGTAATTAGAGAGATCTACGTATCGGACCTCGGTCCAGACCTCTGTGTTTGTCTTAAGACTCTGGAACCGACATGGGGTCCGTTTCCTGTCCTTCTTCCGTATCTTGGGCCTTTCTTCCCCGTGGGGGTCCCGTGTTCGGACCTGTCCCGAGATAGAGGAGTAGTTCGAGGACCGGGAGACAGGTAGGGGTGTCGAACCCTTAACGGTCAAGACGAGAGACGGAACAAAGAGGAGTAAGAGACCCCTCTGGTCTGGAACCAGGTGTCCACTGGTTCGTGTGGAGTCTCGTGTAACGAACGGTGACCACCTTGTCCCTAAGGTTGAGTCTAGTGAGACTAAAGGTTCAAGTACAAGGTAAGCGAAGAAGGGGTATTTTACTCGTGTCTCCCGGAAGGAGTGACTCCTGCGCGACATGACCTTTGACACAGAATCACACAAAACGTAGTAAAGATGGGAAGATTCTAGAAGACAGTGGTCGTTTCGGGTAATCGTTAAGATTCCTCTATTTTTATCTTAACCCCATTATTTTATTTCTTTCACTTTCAGCAAGTCAGCACAGGGTGAGATACACTGAGGCACCTGACATCCGGTCCGAGAAGATAGGTACCTTAAGAGGTCCGGTCTTATGATCTCATCCATCGGCAAGGGAAGAGGTCTTCTAGTAGGGTTGAGTCCCTATCTTGGGTCCAGAGGTCGTAACGTCCTCCTAAGAAATGGTTGACTCGATGCTCCCTTCGGGTATTTTACTTCAGATTGGAAGACCCCAAAGAAAAGGAAACGTGATCAGATCTAGTGAACGAGTGCCACCCCATGTTCGTCTCTGAGACGTGACCTGGGAAGTCTGGTCTCGGGGATCTCACTTCTCCGACGCGGATTGTCGTGTAGTGGACCCACATCTTCGGGACGTGAGTGTACCGCACCGTTACGTTCTACCGTTGCCGTCCGTCACACGTCTTCGTGGCACGTGCTGTGGTCAAGTCACACCACCGTCACCCGCCACTCGTCTCTACGACGTGTACTGTGAAGTTAAGTTCTACCACCGTCATCCGACGTACGACGTGGGTCTAGACCTCGGTGCTGGTCTCGTCGACGCGGACTGGGTGCTCTTAAGGTTGGGGGAGGGGTGCCGAGGTGACTGTTCTTGGGATATTTCGTCGGGGTAGAGACCGGAAAGCCCCTCTCGTACACGAGTTCGTCACCAGGAGTTTGAGTGACCGTGGTCCCTGGTCAAAGTACCCTCTGTTAAAAAGGTGTCTAACCGTCTCCCTCCCCTACCAAAGTCCTACCAAGTTCGCGTAGATAATACGTAAAATAAAGACAATAATAATGTAGTCGAGGTGGAGCCTAGTAGACCGTAATCTAGGGTCTCCAACCCCTGAGGACGAGACCTCGTACTTGAGTTTTGGAGAGGTAAGAATCTAGGCTCTTATTTCAAAAGGAAACGAAGACTTACTTCGTCAAGAACAAGATAACCGAAATTGTGGTGGTTCGTCGTCCTTGGAAGGACCCCCGGGTCGAGTTTTCCCAGTCATTGTGAAATTGTGTAGTGACCCCGATCTTCGGATCTTTGATGTAGAAGGACCATTAACACCATTTTTGTAAAGTCAAAATGGTAGAATTAGTACAAAGTTCACACGTCAAGTCATCGCAATTGATGTACGTAAGACACCATATTGGTTGGATGTCTTGAAAAAGTAGGACGTTTGGGGTTTGAGACTTGGGTTAACCTTGTCTTGAAGGGTGTAGGGCGAGAGACCGAATAAAGTGAATCCTCTTACAGGAGTTCTAAGTGGATAGAACATCTTACACCGTTCTAAAAGGAGAAACAATTCTGACTTGTTATAAGAGAACGTGTATATCTCCTACAAAAGAAATAGGTAAGTAGGTCACTACCTGTACACTCGACGAAAGTGGAGAACCGATGATACTTATTTCAACGTTCCTCATATTTACACAATTATGACGAAGTCAAAGAAAGTCAAGAAGACCTATATATATGAGTCTTCATCCTTACGTCCTAGTATGACATTAAAATAAAAATTGACAATTACTTTTGAAGTATGACAAAAGGTATCGTCAATATAGCCAAATGTAAGGATGGGAGTTACGTGTTCCCAGGTTAAAGAGGTTTAGGAACGGTTGTGAATAATAAAAGACAAAAAATTTTTTAATGTTAGTGGTAATAATAATGATTATACCGGTAAGATTACGTACACTCTACTATATAGTAACACCAAAAGTAAACATAAAGAGATTACCAGATAACGTGTAGAAAATTATACAGACAACCAATGAAGGTGAATAGAAGAAACGTCTTCACTGACAAGTTCGGGAAACGGGTAAAAAAGTTAGTAATAAACGAAAAAATAAAAATCTAACATTCTCAAAAAGTAGATAAGACCTATAATTAAGAAGTCATGTGTATTCTGGACATTTATAAAAGAGGGTAGGTATCCAGTAGAAACAAATAACGAAGGAATCTAAGTGTCTCCAAAGATTCAAACTACGTCAGGGTAAGCAGATAAAAACGAAAACGATTTAGAAGAAAACCACAATATAGGTTTCTTAGTAACGGTTCTGGTTATAATACTTCCAAAGGAGAATACAAAGAAGGTCCTCAAAGTAACAGAGTCAGAATACAAATATCGAAAAATTATATAAAGTTCAATTAAAAATTCATACCATTCGTGTGTATGTAATAATAAAGAATGTGTAAAAACAACAATACCATATTCTATTCTGAGATCGAAGTAAGAGACCGTACGTCTATAGATCAAAAGGGTTGTGTTAGAAACTTCTCTGACAGGAAAGAGTTAGTGCACCTGAAGCGTGGAACAACTTCTGATGAATTGGTATATACACTCCCAAAGGGTTCCAAAATACTCTGATAGGCCTCCAAAATATTATGGGTTGTAGTTTGTAGAAGGACTAACTTTATGGATCCTACCAAAGATGAAAGGGTGACTTTAGGGTTGATTGTCTCAGTAGCACGAATATACAAAGTCGTCGATATCGACTTTTCGGAGAAAGACGGATATTTGGAATAAGATTGGCACTTTTGAGAGTCGTTAGAATTGTTTCCCGTATCTTATAAAAAACGAACAGACATCGAAATTGTTCAACGAAGTGATTATTTCTCATTACTAGATTTTAGACTCTTTCACGTTGAACTCAAAGAATTACTACTTGTGAGTCCATTCTTTCGTTAAAAATTTCTTAACCTTGTAAACTCCTTCTAAAAATTCTGTCAAACAAACTTGTTGACGATGAAAGGTTTCGACTTCACATTTCACAATCGTGTCTCGTATCACCCCTCTGATCTCTCTAATTCTTCTCCCATTTTTTTCTTATCCTACAGAAAAAATCCTTTTTTTTTTTTTTTCCTTTTAAAGACAGTTACTGGTTTACAGAGTGATTAGTCGTTAACACCCTTTGAATTTAGACTTCTACATGGGTACTATGATTCCCCCGTACCTCAGCTAGTGATGTCAAGACACCTGGACAGACTCCTGTCTCGTTCATGGCAGGTGAATAGACCCTCTGAATAGAAGGACTCGGGGTAGAGGTGTGTGAATACTTCTACTTACAGAACAGGTCCTTAGTGTTCATCGATGTGCTGATTGTCTATCCTTCTGTCGTCTATCGTCCTCCACCGCCCCCCACCCCTCCTCAGAGATCCTGTTTTCTTGAAAAGTGTCTACAAGATGAAACATTTACGATAGTCGATTAAGGATGTAAATTTTTTCCAGAGGAAACGAAAAACTTAGTATTTAATGTTTAATTTCTTACGATCTCAGTCTCCTTTAACTGACGGGTAAGTTATACATTCCATTTGTCCGGGTCCGTCCCTGCCACGAACCGGGCTCCAATGGGTCGTATAATTGCCGTTTCGATCCTGATGTTGAGTCCTAAGGAATAAAAATTTGGATAAAGTATCTTTTCCTATTTTGTCCGTGTTTCCTTTTTGACAGCCGGACGGATCTCAGAGTACAATCGTCGTCTCGACCCTGTCCGTGAGACCCTGTAGGGGGATGGGTGCACTGTCTCCCGGTCCGATTGGTCTCCGGACGAGGGTCGGAGTAGTACCAGAACCACCCCTTTGCGTTTCCTTTGTTTCCTTCTTGCGTGGTTTCCCCGGGGTCCCTCCGGGGTCTGATGAGGAGTCAGTCCTTTTGTTCCAAGTCTCCCAATCAGTCGTTCGCTCCGTGTCTGTTTCAGGGTACACTCACACTGTTTTCCACCATTAAGACCCTCTGTAGTCGTACTCGGTGAGTACCTGCCGAAACCAAGTTTAGGGGAGAGACGGTAAATGATTGAGACACTGATTCCAGTTCAATGAATTAGACAAACACGGAGACAAAGGGGTACACGTTTATACCTTGTTTTACCATGACTATGATGGATCCCAACTGTAGTTGGTATTTCCTCTTTTCTGTAAATTTTACGGACCGTGTATTATTCACGAGACATTTACGGTCGACAAAAATAATAACTTCCTTTTGTAAGGACGCCCACCCGCACGTTAACCAGGTTAGTTTTAGACTATTATATCCTGTCGTGACTTGTTGTTTTTATATTACACTCGGTGCATCAATTACAATTTGAAACCTCATCGTTACAATTTTTCATTTTGTTTACTCAATTAAATTTATTAATAACTAGATTAGGTCATATGGATTTTACACACAGACGAGTCAACGAGTCAGTACAGGTTAAGAAACACTGCGGCACCTGACCTTGGGCGGTCCAAGGAGACAGGCACCCTAAAAAGTCCGTTCTTATAACCTCCCCCAATGGTAAAGGAGGAGGCACCCTAGAAGGACTGGGTCCCCAGCTTGGGCACAGAGGACGTAGAGGACAGAACCGTCCTCCTGAAAAATAGTGACTCAGTGGACGTTTTGGGACATACAGATTTTATGTTAACAAAATTGTACATCAGTTATATTTTTAATACTTACTCCAAAAAAAAAGTAACAAAAAATTTTAGACCACACATAAAATATGTATTTCCTGGTTGGTATAAAGTTAAGGAGTCATCGGTGTACTCCGGCCACCGGTAGCATAACCTGAGACATCCAAGTCCTATGAGGGTTCATCCTAATGTTACATGACAACCCAAAAGGTCTAATGACCTGGGATATAATACCTCAGTGTGTCGGTACAATAAAGTGATTTAATGGGGGGTTTTTGATGACACAAATATAATTTGATGTTAAAAGGAAGAGAATAGTTTAGAGAGTATTATATAACTTGATGTCAAGTTGTTAAACTTGATGTTAAGTTTACTGATAGTAAAAGTTTTGTATTTCTTCCTGTCAAAAGAGTGACTTCTGTTCCGTTAGGTATATAAGTTTTACTTCCACAAGTGAACCTCCTCCGGGCCGGAGACCTCTTTTTCGGGGTAGTCTATTTTTTTGGTTCTTTTATGGTGGGTGACGAGACCCGACCGTAGTGGTACTGGAAGGAGAGTCCGACAGAACCCTCACCGACCCCACCCTCGGCGTCCTCTGACTCCCCCGTGCTCCCCTCAGGTCACTCTACAGAGACTACGGGCTCTGTAGGCACTACGAGGGAAGACTGTTTGGTAAGTCTTGTCGGACGTCCGACCAATGCAGATGTAAGCCGTCTGTGACTGCCGGACAGTTGAGTTGTTCGGTCGTCCTACCGGTTGGGAGTCACTGACCTGCATCCCGAAGGGGGAGTAGGAGAGTCTTTCTACTGGGGTGTTTTTCTAAAGTCCGTTGAAGTCAAAAGGCGTGCACGTATTTCATCGGTTTACCATAGATTTAATCATGATACCTCAGGATTCCGTTGTTAAAGTAATGTGTAGGTATAAATTTAGTGTAAAGTATTCTATTGTATAATGGAGTTTTTATCCAGCCCCGAGTCTCGGGTCTGAGATCTTAGTTTGACGGACCTAAGCTTCGAGTCGAGGAGACAAATGATAATTCGTACTCCACTCAAGGAGTTATAAGACCCGGAGTCAAAGGAGTACACATTTTATACCCATTATTGTCATCGGTCGAGCGTCATCACGACTTCATACTTTTCTCAATTTTTGTGTGTTTCGGAAATCTTACAGTAGGTCATTCACCATATGTACATAATCGATTTTTTGACACCAAATAGACAGTGATCGAGTAAGGTGAAGAGGTACGTACCAAGAAAGATCGGAGTGAGACCAGAGAGAATTTTTTTTTTTTCAAGAAAAGACGAACTGGAACTCTGGGAACGTCTAGAGTGCCGCCCCGTCCCCGTTAGGAGGTGTAACGTTATTGTCCGAAGGAGGACAAGGGTATCCGAGACAGGGGAGGAGAACGTTATTAGGAAGTTTATTTCAAAGAGAAATGAATTCGGATCTCTATAAACAATGAAACTGTTGACAATAAATTTTCCGACACACAAGGTATTTATTGTTAAATTACATATCGTCTCCTTTGATATAAGTTATAGAACATTATTGGATATTATCTTAACTTAGACTTCATTATACGTACCTATTGACTTAGTGACACGACATGTGGACTTTCATTGTGCTACAAAATTTAGTTACTATGAAGTTAAATTTTTCTTTTTCACACAGGGAGACATAGAACGTTTGATTTAGTTGGGTTTATCGTGTTTTAAAACGAGGGTTTTATCACCAAATATTAGGTAAGGGTCTATAATTATCTTTGAAAGTTTGAGTAGTGTACACGGTCACTGTAGAGTCAAACAGTAGTCTCCTTCGTGAAAAGTTCAACTCGCCGTACCCAGATGTAGTGGAATTAAGTGACTATGGTAAACCTATGTTATGAAAAATTAGGTCCATACTACAGTGTCCTTTGACTTTCAGTTGCGTTCGTAGATACACCCATAATCTTGTCTATACAAAAGGGTAAATAGACTGTTTGCAATTCAGAGTAGTGACGTTACTAGGGGACATTGAAAAGGTTCGGTAAGAACCTCGAACAGTAATCAACCAGAGAGGAACTTTTTATGATGATTTGAACAGAAGTTAAGGGAACGGAAAAAGGGGATGGTTAAGATAAGTAGGGACATTCATAGGATTTGATCGTGACTGACCCCAGTGACGTCCCACTGCAGTAAAAGGGTTAATTAAAATATCGAGTGTCTTGTATTTTCTCGTAGGGTATTATCCTCTACGAGACATTCTTGAAAAGACTCTCGATAAACCTCCGTCTCTAGAGCGGAAAATGAACTCATAGACTCCACATAAAACCGAAAATAGGAAAGAAGAGAGTGACGGTAAACGACCCACAGGGAATTTGTTTCATGTCACGTAGATAAGTTACCCTATGGTACGTCGGGACCTTCCACTTTCAATCTAGACTTGTGTCCCCAGACTTTTCTCTGGTCACTGGGTCGACACGTCTTTGGTGCTAGGATGGGTCCTGGACGTAAGATTTCTCCGTGGTCTCATTCCACTCACTGACATCCTGGGTACACCGACCTTCGGTATGAAGGATGTCCGTTTGGGGCCGAGGTTTCGTTCGGACCGTTCAGGAAATAGAAAAGCACGGAGGTCAAGGGAGTAAAGATTTTACTTCTAGTATTATAGATATAGTCTCCTGACAATGTTCCTAATTTATTCGATTACATAAAATTCACAAATCCTATCACGGACGGTGTGTTATTTATGATATATTTATAGTGGAAGGATGATAGTCACGGTGACAATAGTTTATGTATATACGAGACTGAAGGAGGAGGAGGAAGAGAGGGAAAGGAAAGAGGGAGAGAGAGAAAGAACTGTGTGTAGGTAAACAACTGTCATTATACGTTCTCTTGTTTCTGTCCCCATCTCTTTCGAGTAAATATACATGTCTAAGTCGTAAAGAAATTCTTACTTATATGATATAAAATAGTAATTTCCCCCTTTACATAACTGAGATGTCATTGATTTACCCTTGTATTCTCGAATAACGAAATTTGGTTAGTTAGTATTATAGTTCTCACTAATTCCGGTGGATCTCCGGGTAAGAAGGACTAGTAAAATTACATTTGTACTGTAATTTTTTTTTTGTTGTTGTCATCAAAGTCTAAAATCTATTCAGTGTAGAGGTTGCCCCTCGGAGAAGTACCCAGTATTCGGCTGGATGTGTAGACACTTTCACCTAGTCCGGGGTCTCACTTCTGTCCCATTAGGGGTCCCAGGGAAATAAAAAGGGTTCTTAGTTGAGGTCTAGTTTCCGGACTGGTCGGTCCGGTGTCAGAGTTGTTCGACTCACCTCCATAAACCCCACACTTTCGATGTCTACGCGGTCCAGGACACTTTTACGGTTTCTTTCTTCGTCGGAGAGTACCAAGAAAGTGTTTAAAAGTCTGTAGTAAAGAGAGAACTAAAAGGATTATGATTATTAGGGTCATCGTTAAATCAGGTGTGTGTCTGGTTGATGGGATAAGATTTGGGGTACGTCCCTTGTTCTTTAAGTCGTTACTCTCCGTCGGGTACGGGAGTTGATCGAGTGTCAGAATCACTCTTTAGTCCCTTTTATATAGTATTTGAGTTAGTATTTTCGTGTCTCCTTAATCCCTTCTGAAGGACCTCCTCCAATGTAGGAGATGGTTATTCTTCTCTACCTTGTCCTCCACTGGAACTCGGTCTCCGGACTACCAGACCAGAAGTCACAAGCACCAGTTTTTGTTCTTTTTTGTTACTGTTAGACAGAGTTTTTGACTTGCCTTCTTATAACCCTCAGAGTAAGACTTGTCTTTCGACTTCTTATCCAACTTTTCCTTCGTTTTTGATACCACCAAGATCCCCTGGTTCTTCCTCCATCAAGTCGTAAGAAAAAATCCTGTTGGAGAACACCGGGTCGGTGACGGGGAGGTACCTATGTGGGTGATGTGTTCGGAGACTGACGATTGAGTAGGAAGGATCTACTATAAGGACCGACTTAGGTCCAGTGTTCAGGTCGGTACGGGTCCGACGACCCCCACCATTTAAAGATCGTGGAAGTGGACGGTCGTTGGACGAGGTGCTAGGTGGTTCTAGGGTGTGTTACTCTCAGGGGTTCAATCCTTCGTCCCAACCTCCGACCTGAACGTTTTGTTTTAGTACTTCCGAAGAGAGGACACTAATGAGTCGTCTCCTTTCCATTCTCCTCTCCGGTCCTCTCCCCCGACTCCGACCTCTGTCTGTGACCCCAGCATAGTCTTCTTATAGGTCAATAATTATTCTCGTCCAGTAAATTGTAAGTGACGATGAAGGATGTAGGGTCCGTGACCGTAAGGTGTATTCATTTTATTCACTTTACGTTCGACCGTGGGGTCGAATGTTCTTGTCCTCAAGTCGTGTCTCTGCTACTTCTCCGAGCGAGAAGTAGGTGATCCCTCTCGGGTAGAACGAAAAGATCGATTACAGGTGGAACTGATCGGTCACGAACCCGACGAGACCAACTAATGATAAATCTTGTATTAAGGACGAGTAGGGGTCTTCCAGAGATAGACGACACGATTCTCGACCTTACGTGCCGTCAGACCTGGTAATGGTCAAGGACTGAACATACATCCTGAAGTCTTAAGTGTTCGTAAAAAGGGGTATAGTTGAGTACCCGTTTAAAGGTCCTAAGGTGTAAACTGTACACCTACTACAAGGAGGAGGTCTAGAGTTTTTATTATGTGTTGGTAAGACGTAAACCATGTGGTCCCTCATGTCTTTATATCTGTCTATCTACTTTCGTCTAAACTATTGAAGACAACCTCTACTCGAGTCTCTAGAGACAGAGACATGTTTTTGTAGGTAACGTTATACTAACTTCTCAGTGTAATTGATCCTCCTTGAATTCGGACGTTTTTGTTCCACCGATTTAGTTAGTGTCTTGTCAGTAACCTTCTCTTCTGAGACTTCGAAAATCTTTCGTACGAAAACTCCTTATGTATTACCGGACCCTTTTAAGAATTTTTATCGTAATGTATCTTTCTATCTATAAATACATTCAAATACACGTGTCTACTGAAAACAAGAAATATCGTTAGGGATAACACGAACAAGAGATGTTGCTTATACGTAATAAAAACGGTAGTACTTAGTACTGACAAGTATCTTTATTGAATCTTCTACAAGTCGACTACCGTCGTGGTTCATATGTTATATATAAAGAGATGGGACCCCAACTTCGGACCGAGGAGAAAGTATATTTTAAATACACTGGAACCTGGTTAGTGAAGTAGTGAGACGCCGAACCAAAAGAGTTTTTATTTCTTCTCTGTTATGGAGTCTTAAGTGTCCTACCACTGTACAATCTGCTTTACGTGTCCTATGACGGATTGGGTTAAGTACAAATCTCACTAGTGTGTCGGTCACGGTCAAGGGAAGTTTCTCTCGTTTTCGGGGTCCTGACTACCTTGAGACCACACTTAAGATTTACGTCTTTTCCCCTGCCCCAGTCCCATGCCTACACATTGACTGGGTCCTTATCAAAAAGTCTCGAAGGCATTGTTTAATGGTGTTTGGTCCTCCGAATTCTGTTGTCTTTGAATGAGGAAGTGTCAAGACCTCAGGTCCTCAGACTTTGGTTCCACGATCGTCCCTGTATGTTGGGGAGATGGGTTTCTGAGGTCCTTCCTAGGGAGGAACGGAGAAGACCAAGGACCCCAGACGACCGTTAGGAACCGAAAGGACCCGGACATTTACGTAGTGAGGTCAGAGACGGAGACCGAAGTGTACCGAAAGAGGGGACACACCGACACACGGTGAAGAGGAGGTGGTCTCTGTGAGATGCTCCTGAGTCCTATTGGTGGTACTGGAGTAGAAACGACTGATGTAGACGGTTCTGGAATAGAGGTTTATGTTCGTATCAGTGTCCACGGTTCCTGTCCCTGAAGGTGAATAGAGAAACCCTTGTGTTAAGTTGGGTATTGTCTGGGGTTGGAAGAGAGATATTTATAATCGTCAAGGTCACTTGACCGTCCTTGATATTTATAATCGTAGATAATCTCGCTTGACCGGTTCCCCGGTCACCGTACTTCCTTTTCGGTCATGGTAGGTCCTAGGCACGGACGAAGGTACCGTCGACTAACCAACTTTATAAGGACAGACAAATGAGACCTAGAAAAGGTTGGGGACGGGAAAGGTTAGCCTATTGATTGACAACGACGACGATTCGGCGAAGTCAGCACAGGCTGAGACACGTTGGGGTGTCTGCCGTCGGGTGGTCCGAGGGGGTAGGGACCCTAAGAGGTCCCTTCTTGTGAAACATAAAGAGACGAGATCTCTAAACATGTCCTACCTCTCTTCTTCGACGAACTTCAGTTCCCAAGGAAGAAAGAAGGAAAAAAAAAATTCCAGATTTGAAAGCTTTCTGTGATACGACACCCAGAGTCTTCCCGACCGGATTCTACTCAACACCGAAACTCCCGATCCTTCCTTTCCCTTCTTCAAGGATGTGACTTTTCTCCTTTCTCTACCTAGACAACCAGGTTTTGACGGTTTACCATTATGAACTCCTCCTCTGTCTGGGGTTTTCTCTAGGAGCCACTCTATAGACCCGATCCGACTAAGTCCTGTTCCCGAGGTTCGGACCCCTTCGTCGTCGTCCTAGTGACCTGGGTCTCCCTGGTGTTCCTTACGCTCCCACTCGAAGAGTCTCCTTTGGTGTTCCTGGACAAATTCGGGGTCCTGTAAACATCTGGGGTTCCCTTTCCCCCTCCAGTTTCTTGTTGACGTTTCATTCCGAAGTAAGGAACCTCCGAGTCCCAGAGTAGGTCCGACTACGTTTACGGAGGAAAGAACTCGTGAACCCAAACGTCGAACTCCAAGTAAGACTGTGAATTACAGGATGTTCGTAGTCTTCCTTTATCTCCCTTTGGAGGGTCAGGGTGACGGAGGGTCGAATTCGTGGAGATTTTCTCTCGACGACCGTGAAAGGAGAAGGGAGTCGAGGGGTCTTTGGGAGACCGGCCCGGGTCCCGACCTGGAGTGACGGTTGTACACCTTTGAGTACGGTTTTAACCCCTACCGTGTCGACCCTTAGTCTCCGTCAAAGTCAATCAAGGGACCCGTTCTACCTTCGAATCTACCTCTCAGACTCCCACGTCATTGTGGGTGACAGACATTGTCTGGGACGTTTCTGCTCCACCCCTGTTTTGGTCTACACTTCGGACCTTACGATCGGACTCCCAAAAAGAGTTCCTCCCCCTACTCCTTTCTCTTTCTGTGTACGACTCACGCCTGACTTAATTGTCTCTTCTACCTCCTCCGCTGGAGGGAGACCCATCGTACATAGGACCCATACCTTTTCGGAGAGACCCGGGTAGCCCCGGGTGTCGTCCGGAGGACGATCTTCCCAGTGGACACGTTTAGTCGCAGATCCCAGTCCACTCGAACTTCCTTCCCTGTTCCAAGGTTCCACCTGAAACTGTCAGAGTCTGGGACATTGTTCGTCTTTTCTTGAATTCCTTTCGTCGTGGTTACGTGGGATGATACACGGCTATGAGTATGTCTGTGGTCAGGTGAATTGAGAGTGCGACCAAGGGTGCAATTGCTACTTCTTTAGCTCCGTCTCCCTACCTCCGGGTCACAGTCGTCCGATGCCACATCCTGACCTTCTTCGACCGGGTGTTGTTCAGATACTACTCCTGAAACTTTCGCCTCTTGTCCTACGATATTCTGTCTTGAAGTTCCCCCAGAAAGTAGTCTGTCTGGTTCCTCTTCCCCACTACGGCTCTGGACTACCTTGGTCCGTTCACTTCTCGTCTGTGGGTGACGTCCCTCTCCCGTGTTGTGTGCGTTCCCGGGACTTAGTCCTCGACTTTTGTTCGGTCACACGGACCTCGTAAAACTCTCTCGTCCTCTCCCGGAGTCTTCTCTGTGATCCAGTAGGTCCTGAAACGTGCGTACCACTTCTCAAGTCCAGTAGGATACACGGTCCCTTCGTGGGTTCCCCGTACTCGCCTGACTGGGTCTCGGATCGTGTCTCGGACTGGGTGTCTTCCCTGAGTCACTTTCGAACACCCCGTAGACTTATGACCGTAGTATGATCTAAAGGTTCTCCTACCTTTGACGACCGACATGGGTTCCTTCTCCTTCTAGAGACAGAAACGGGTTCTCTTCTTGTTTGTTAAAGCGGATTAGGTTTAAGTGAAAGTACGGAGAGACGGATTCTTCGTGCGCCTCGACGACTTTAGGTGTCCGCGTAGTACTGTCTTATTAAAGTCACTAGTAATAGTTTACGGAGATAAATCTTGTCGAGTTTTCAAACATAATCGTGTGAGGTTATAAATACTTTGCGGTGACACGGTATTACTCCCCGACTCTTTTACTTCTAGTCTTCGTTCCGAACAAGGAAGGTCCTCGCTCTCACAGTACCACGCCTTTTGTCGTCACGGGGAGCCGACCCCCTTTGGAACGAAAGGACTAGATATCTTACCTTCCTACTATCGTTTCTGAAATTTACACACTAGTCAATTCCTTTCCGGGTTTCCGTAAATTCTTACGAATAGTAAGTAAGGACGTAGTTTCTTTGTGAACTATTTCTGATAAACGGGTAGGTAGGTACGTACGTAGGTTATTTTAACATAAAGTATATATGACACATACTACACAACTGAATTTGTGATTTATATTTCGGTCCTTCTTCTGACAGTACCAGGAACGACTGTACCTTGAAGAGTAAACCCCTATGTTGTATGTGAATTGTCCATGTAGTCACTACGTACAAAACTCCTTTTCACCTCCCACGTTACCCCTTGTAAATGTCTTCCTCCACTGGGTCGGACCTCGTAGATCCCTCGTGGCCGGATTCCTTCACTACGTTCTCACCTCTAGTTTCTCCTTCTTGTTCTCTTGTCCCCGTCCGTTTCCAACATACTTCCCACGGTTAAAATACACTCAAGGACTCCGTCTTTTCCCAGACCTTGTAAGAGTTAGTTAGTCAAGTCAGCGAGTCAACACAGTCTGAGAGAGGCTGGGGTACCTGACGTCGTGTGGTCGGAAGGGACAGGTAGTTGTTGAGGGTCTCGAACGAGTTTAAGTACGGGTACTTCAGCCACTACGGTAGGTTGGTAGAGTAGGAGACAGCAGGGAAAGAGGAAGACGGAAGTTAGAACGGGCGCAGTTCCAGAAAAGTTTACTCAGTCAGGTAATGTGGTCCACCGGTTTCATAACCTCAAAGTTGAAGTTGTAATCATGAAGGTTACTTATAAGTCCTTACTAAAGGAAATCTTACCTGACCAACCTAGAGGAACGTCAGGTTCCCTGAGAGTTCTCAGAAGAGGTTGTGGTGTCAAGTCTTCGTAGTTAAGAAGCCATGAGTCGAAAGAAATGTCAGGTTGAGAGTGTAGGTATTCACTGATGACCTTTTTGGCATCGAAACTGATCTACCTGGAAACAACTGTTTCATCATAGAGACGAAAAATTGTACGACAGATCAAACCAGTATCGAAAAGAGGGTTCCTCGTTCTTAGAAAAGTAAAGTACCGACGTCAGTGGTAAACCCTCGGAGGTTTTATTTCAGAGAGTAACAAAGGTAACGAAGGGGTGGATAAACGTACTTCACTACCCTGGTCTACAGTACTAGAATCGAAAGACTTACAACTCAAAGTTCAGTTGAAAAAGTGAGAGGAGAAAGTGAAAATAGTTCTCCGAAAAAGCAAGAAGAAGCCAAAGACGGTATTCCCACCACAGTAGACGTATAGACTCCAATAACTATAAAGAGGGTCGTTAGAACTGAGGTCGAACACGAAGTAGGTCGGGTCGTAACACGTACTACATGAGACGTATATTCAATTTATTCGTCCCACTGTCATATCTCGGAGCTACATGAGGAAAGGGTTAAACTTTGGTCAGACAACAAGGTACAGGTCAAGATTGACACCGAAAAACTGGAGACATGTCTAAAGAGTCCTCCGTCCAATCCACCAGACCATAAGGGTAGAGAACTTCTTAACAGGTGTCAAACAACACTAGGTGTGTCAGTTTCCGAAACCGTATTCGTTATTTCGTCTTCATCTACAAAAAGACCTTGAGAGAACGAAAAGTTACTAGGTCGTCTACAACCATTAAACTAGAGACCAAGGAGACGGAAAAGGTTTAGTTCGAACTTGTAGACCTTCAAGTACCAAGTGCATGACAACTTCGGACCGAACCTTTTAAAACTCGTAATGAAACGATCGCACACTCTACTCACGTTGACACGTCATCAGACTCGTATGAAACCGTAACAGAAAGAAACCCTAACCTTACTTTTGACTGGAAAAGGTCAGGACACCGGTGACGACTCAAAAGGTTTAAACGACCGTATAACTCACGTCGTGAAATTGTCGTAGTAGAAAATCCTAATCTTTATCAAGTTGACCTTAAGGTAGTAGAGGTGATCGAAACAAGTGTCGATACGAAGGATTCCGGGTGAACTGAAACGTAAGGTCCTACAGACCGAGATCCACTCACTAGTATGGTAGTACTAATAGACCCAGTAGTACTAGAAAAAACATATCAAGAAGACACATAAGAACGGTGGAGAAGAATTATAGAAGACGAAGACAATCCAGGTATGGTAAAAAAAGGAAATAACTCGGGTATAAACATACTTTACAAGGAAACCATAGAGGTTAAAAGAACTTAACTAGAGATCAGAAAGGGTAAAATAAGAAAAGGAGATAAAGAAACGTGACTAGTGACTCCTTCCGAAAGAATAGAGAGGTACCATAAGAAACCTTGAGACGTAAGTCTACGAATATAGAAAGGAAAAGAGGAAACGAAAAACGAAGAGAAGAAAAGAAGTGATAAACATTCCGGAGTCTGTTGATAAAACGGAAAAACGTAAGAAAAGGTACCCCTACCAGAACTAGTGACGGAGGACATGTTACAGTACTTGGAGACACGTATCAAGAAGTCAGTGACAGATAGTCTAGATTAGGGAGCGTAGATAAAGAGTAAAGGTGACATATTAGTATTCTAGACTAAATCCAGTATGGACTTACCGGATCGCCAAAAAGACTGAAAGAAGTTGCATTCAGACTTAGACCGTTATTCCTCAAGTACTAGACTCGGTGTCAGTCGAGGGCCAGAACAAAAACGACTGACATATCTCGAAAAGGTAGAAATCGACGTTTCTTATATTAGTTAGACTAAAGCCACAACTGGTAGACCACTACAGGTGCACGTCTCAGAAGAGAACACAACAAGCTTCTCCCACAAACGATACTGGTCACTCAAGAGAATCGTTTTGAGACAATCGGAAACGGAACAAAGTAAAACATGAGGTTCCGGTTTAAACGGACAATGAAGTCCGTAGAGAACTGAAGGATGAAAACGTAAGGTCGGGGGATATTACGTTTCCTGCAGAAAAAACCCACAATCAAGATCTTCCAGAACATCCAGGAGTATCTGGGTAAGTTGAAGTCGAAGAAGTCGTAATCACTAACCTCGTATCTAAACCTAATGACACTTTGACTTACAAAACGGAACTTTTACTTGTCTCTAGTAAGACAGTAGAAGCTCTGACGTGGGTTCATGACGTAAAGCTGAGAAAACAACTGATACTCCCGAGGAGGTAAAGAAGATTCCCTAAGAACGGGTGTCATAATCTATCTTACCAGTAGACTCAATTTAAGCGGGTAAGGTCAGGTGAAATCAAGTGACTAAGGCTTTTACAACTACAAGTAAGAACGGTAGAGGATAAACTGGTGAAGGTTAAATGGAAAAAAGTGTCTGGATTGCAAGGTCCAAGGATACGTTACGACGAGAGATGTCGTAGTCTGAAATGAGGGTAGTGGTCAGTGTAGGTGTGGACCCGCAATAAAAGAGAAACCGAGGTAGAGAAGGAAGAAAGACCACAATAAAGAGGTGAGAAGAGGTCATCGTATAGTCCGTGGATGGTTGGACCCGTCAAGTAGAAAGTCACCGTATATTCACTATTTTAGGTCCCACTTCACTCGTGTCCACTCTAGTACTATACCCCTCCGACCTGGTCCGGACGTCCCGGAGTCTCCGGTGACGACCCGTAATCAGAAGAGAGGAGTCTCGTTCTCCTTTCGGAGTTTTTCTAAGGTCCGTCTCCGACCGACCCCCGTTACTTTCCTTCTCCATTCCACTTGTCCGGTTGTAAGATCTTGTTAGAGACCGAAGACACGTCTCTCACCTAATTTCAGTCTTCTCCTTCGGTAATTACGTACATACACCTTAGATCCTTTTATCATCGCTACTAGGATAAACGTTTCGTCTGTATCTCTGTGTCTGGACCCTTGTTTGCATACCCGTGGTTCCCCACTTTTTACCTCCCACCCTCCTTGACCCTCAACTCTAACAGCATATTTGTGATAACTATGGCACATATTTCGTCTGTTGATTGCTCTCGTATGACACACCGCGTCCCTTGAGATGAGTCACGAGAAGTCACCGGACTTCCCCTTTCTTAGGTTGTCTCCCCTGTATGCGTGTACGTCCCGACTGAATAAAGCGACGTCTCATCTCTGATTGTGTTATAACATTTCGTTGATACGAGGTTATTTCAATTAAAATTTTTACTTTGTAAAAAAATTTTTTCTCCTTCGACTTTTCGGACACATTTTCAGATGGACACTAGGTCCGCTCTCACCTATCGTACCATACCGTGGTCCCCGTCACCGCCGTCTCTACCTCTCTGCACTCGTCTGGACTCTACCCGAGTCCCCGACTTCCCCATCCTACCTCACTAACTGTTCCTCTCCCTCTGCCTCTCTCCCTTCTCTCTTCACACTGGGGACCCAAAGACTTAGTCGTGGTCTCACTACTTCACCGGAAAACTCTGTTCCTCGCGATTTCGTACTCATCTACCTCTTCTTAGTTCTCAAGTTAAACCCTCTACAACTCAGACCTCTCGGACGTACTGGGATGTCCCGTAGATCACCAGATTCCTACTCGGTCTTCTCGGGCGTACACACGTTTATGTGTGTGTTGTGTATGTGTGTATTCCGTGTGTGTGTGCACGTGACATTTCAGACCCCCGAAGGGACCACCGATTCTGTCATTTCGTAGACGGACGTTAAGTCCTCTGGACCCTAGCTGGGGACCCGGTCCTTCTGGGGGACCTCTTCACTTACGGATGGGTGAGGTCATAAAAATGGACCTCTTAGGGTGCCTGTCTCTTCGGACCACCTGATGTCAGGTAGGTCATCGTTTCTCAGTCTGTTCTGACTCGCTGATTGTGAAATTGAAAAGTATTCTAGACTTAAATAAACCGGTTGTAGTTACTACCGGTGTGTCTCGTGTCTTCTACACCATTCATTGGAAGTCGTGTCCGTACGATGTGAGGACCACAGAGATTACCTTTCTCACTAAGATAATGTATTTGTTTCTGTAAAGACTCTCATTTTCAGGCGTAAAATTTTTTAATACCACCCTGTTGTCCGGATCTCCACCAGGGTACCAGTGGAATGATTGGTCGAACACATCAAAACCGGTAAGACGAGTACATTTCGTCCTAAGATGGCATAGACTTTTCGAGTCAAAACATGGTACAGTGCCGAAATACTATGGACCCCCCGATACCGATGTACGCCCTCTTTCTATGTGTTCGTCAACTACAGGAGTCATCCTTTCCATCTCGGTTCTATGTTCGGAGGACGAGCCCTCGGTTCGAGTCTCAGTCATACCAGTGTGACCAGTGTGGGAGTCGACCTGTAGAGACTAGTGGAAAGTGGGCGTGGACCTGTGGAGACGTATGGAAAGACAGAGGTCGAAATACTGTAGGACCGTTTCGACAGAGAGTCTCGTCGACTCTTCTGTTCCGTCGACACGCCACCCAGTGTATGTAGTTCAAAGATTCCCTACAGACTACCGTTGACTTCAAGCCACCTCTCAACTCCGGTAAGTACCACACTGCCAATTAAGACACACAGTTGAACTGACCCGATTCTCTACAGGGTTATCGACCATACCGTAATAAAGACCCACACAGATTCTGTCCCAAAGGTCTTAACTAATCGTAAACTCAACCTCTGGACTCATTTCGTTTGTCGTTCGGGGTCACATCTACTCGTAGTAGGTTAGGAGACTTCCGGGTTGATCTTGTTTTCGTAAAGGAGGTGGTGTGGAAGGGACCTTATGTGACCGATATTAAGAGTTTCCGGACGAAGTACGTCCATAAGTAGTCCTTACATATGATCCGGAAGTCAGGGGAACCATTTCTCATTTAAACAGTAAGTCCTACAACCCTGTAGTTGAAATAGTCATTATCAACCTGACATCTTCAGCGGGACATATAAATAAATGTTCGACACAGACACATCAGGTCCTCCTTTCTTTACTGGAGTTTAATACCTCTTCACGAGGAGGGGATTCTAGGGTAATGAGAGTCTGAGGGTCTGTTTTAAGTCCCTACGGGGTGAACATCGATTTCAAGTTTTAGAGTTTCGAGTTTCTTTAGATTTTCAAAGGACTTAGGTCTACTGTGAAAATGGTATGGGAATTCTTACGTGAATCGGAACCAAACGTATGGAGACCCCCACTACTTGAATGATGGTTGTCTCAATGGATGACGGGAGGGGTTGTCGAGTTGGGTCTTATTTTAAGAAGAGGTACTCAGTGACATTTTCGATGGTGGGGGTAGTCTCGGAGTTCGTGTCAAACAGTGCATGGACATCCATGGCGACCCAGGTCGTAACCAAAGAGGGTACACAATTAGACGAGGGTCCATTTGGGTGACCAGGGGTCCCGGTGCGATATTGGTGTCAACGACATCACGAGTAGTTTCCTTGTCGGTGGACGTCTGTTTTCTCTGTACCCATTCATATAGGAATACAGACTCCGAACCAAGCAATGGGGGTAGAGTCACCGAGAAGTAAATGTCGAAACTTAAAATTTGAGACCTCCTCTAAAAGAAAAGGATTTCCGTTCGTTTAACCTTAATAAAATATAAACGAAACCACGAGATTCCTTTCTGTCACCGTAGACGTTCGGAGGATAAATTTTTTCAATTATTCCGATCAATGTAACTAAAGTTAGAAGGAAGGACTCTTTCATTTGTCGTTGCAGGGGTAGATTCATCTTTTTTAATTACGGTTCCGTACGGAGACATTAACGAAGAAGGTTGCACCTCTCTACGACGTTCCGTCACCCGGCTCGTGGTCGAAGCCTCAGGACGTTTTGCTCTGTGCCTAGAGTCGAAACGTTTCGGCCCAGTCGGCCCTGGTCTACGAAGCGGTAGACACAGAGTCAAAGGAATGGACCTTATACCTACCCTTCTAGGTGAACCGTCTTTATAGTCCTCCTATTTTACCTCATTATATCTTTTTCATTGACCGTGTCGTTTTTAAGAGTCGTGGGTGAAGTGAGGTATATTCTCGTTAAAAGTACCTCATTTTTAGTTTAAACATCTCTTAATCTGTTAACACGGGGTCCTTCTATTACTTCAGTTCCGACAGTCATAAATTTCGAAGAGGGATTTTCAGGTTCGGTAGGTGGTGGTCGTGAAATGTTAATCAACACATTTGACCTAACTCGTGTGCGAGACCCGAGATTCAAGGGAGGTCCACTGTGACTTTCTACACTACATATCTTGTCCGCGACGTTGGTCCTTTACGACCAGACTTGTCTCTTCGTTTTCCACTGATATAAGACCCTACCCTCCATCTTCCCCTCTTTATTAGTCCCGAAACTTCAAATCCTCGTGGAGGTGGCCGTGTCTCGTCCTCCTTCTCGTGAGGTCCCACTCGACCGTCCTACACGTCTCTTCCTCTCTGGGGGTCCTGACTCGAAATGCACGACCAGGCGTAAAGGTCACGGAAGAACAGAGGACCGACGAGTCTGGAGTAGTGTGGTAGTGGAGGGAAGGAACTTGTCGGTGACCAAGGGGATAGTGTGTAGGTTTGGTGTAGACACCAAGACTAGGTGTATGTCTTTGGTGGGGACTTGTTGGGGACGGACACAGACGTCGGAGTACATTATGGTGAGGGGGAAGAGGTAGTCGTTGTTTCCAGTTTTGGGAAGAAGACATGGGTCTGGACCCCGAAGGAGACGAATTACCACCACCTTCCGGACAACTGTCTAGACTATGTCTTGTATCAGTGTTGTGATGATTTCATTTGGATACTCCCGTTTCGAGAGAGGTGCGGGAAAGAAAGACTCATACCTTTGGACTTTCTCAGTCAGAAACCGTCGGGGTTGCTCAGTCCGACCTGTTTCCTCCCGACTTAGATAAGACCGTCACGTTCAAACCCCGAACTCAAGTCTCTAAATTTATCGAGACGTGATCTGTCGTTGTCCTTAAACGTCATATCTGTGGATCTCTCTCTTGCTTTTCTCTCCCTCTCTCTCCAGGTTCTTTGTATTACATTTCGTCTGTGGATGTCTTCCACTCTCTGTTACTCTTTAAAGGACACTACCCTTTACTGACTACGTGACCATCTTTGATTTTAAAGACAGACGAAGGTACAGAAGTAAGAAAGAGAGTGTTAATAAATTAGCTCGAAAATCCCATCTAGCTCGTCTCTTGCTCCGCGATGGATATGTCACCAAATATTCTCCGCACGGTAGTGATCTTTCTTACTCACTCCGTCTGTCCTTTATTCGTTTGATCATTCATTGACGTAAAGGTTTACACGATACTTCCGACCGTAACCCAACGGACTCCCCTAGGGTCCAACCACACCAGGTCCTTCGGAAAGACTGGTACCTAACCGTTGTCAAGGGACAGGCCATCACAGTTCGGGGAGGCTCGGGAGTCACTCTCGACCGATGTTTGTCGTCGGCACAGTGACGCGAAACCCCTCGATTCCCTTCTTACCTACCTGGTGCACCTACGTACACCCAGTTGTCTGTTTCTGCCTTCGGAAGTCTCTATTGTCCTTTCCAGTCCCCGTCTGCCGTCTCCTCTGACGTGGGGTCTGTCTCACTTCTTCCCACTGGAGACTTTCCGTTCCTGTCCCGGTCAGTTGGTCGAAGGTGATCCGTTATTCGAAATCTGACCGACCCTTTACCGCGACCGTCTCTCCTCCCCGACTTCTTCATAGACAACTGATTTATTTGGTCACCCGAAGGGACCACCGAGTTACCAGTTCTTTGGTGGACGGTCCCGTCTTCTACACCCAAGCTAGGGACCAAGTCCTTCTAGGGGACCTCCTCCCGTACCGTTGGGTGAGGTCATAAGAACGGACCTCTTAGGGTACCTGTCTCCTCGGACGCCCCGATGTCAGGTACCCCAGGGTTTTCTCAATCTGTGTTGAATCGCTGATTTGTTGTTGTTTACTTGGTTTTGTGTAGAAAAAATTATTTATTTTTTAGTATTTTTCTTCCATGTTAGACAAACTATTCGATTGGAATTTTTACGTGACATTATATGCAATCCATGTCTGTTTGTGACAAGTTAGGGTGAATATGCTCCATGGACCACCACCACCACCAAAGCAGCGATTCAAGACAGTCTGACACAATATGTTCCATGATTCTTCTCAGTTTAAGTATCCCAGTCTTTCATGTGCCCATTTACGGTTCCCGGCCCCCTCATCCCTCCTACCTCTGTTCCAAAGTCAAATCCTCCTACTTTTGAATTCCACTACCTACTACCACTCCCAATGTCTTACACTTACAAGAGTCACGGTGACTTCACATGCCAATACTTACCAACTTTATCCTTAAAAATATATTACACTGAAAATGGTGTTATTTCTTGTAAAAAATTTTGACACTCATCCCATGGTCTGTCTGGGGTTCGATGCAAAGTCGTTGTCACTCGACTATTGTCAGGGGTATCAGGTGGACGAGAAAGACCAAAGTGTGAGTGGCGAAGAGGGATCTTTCGAGGAAGGGGTACGACGGACAGACGGTTTAAGGTTTGATCGGAGAGGTTTGGTGAGGGAGACATCTGGAGTCGACTGGTTTTGTCGTCTCACTTACGGTGTCTATACTCTGTGTTGTGTGAGGTAGGCTTTGGATCTTTTCCCATCGTCGTTGTCAAGGTTGACGAGTCCTTCCTGGCGGAAGAGGGTAAGAATGTGGTGAGGACGGAGTGGCTGCAGGTCGGACACCCTCTATTTACTTGATTCAGTTACGGTGGTTGTCGTAGGTCTGGGGTTGCACGAACTTACCGTTCACCTCCTCGGACGTCGTAGAGTTCGCAAGTGACCTTCTCGACTGACTAGTAGGATTTGCCTCTAGTCGGAGGTCCAGAAATCTCCTTGTATGTCGGTTCTACTATCATCCGGATACCTTTTGACAACTCTAGAAGAGAGAATCTGTGTACTCTTGAGATGTAAAGGTCCGGTGAAACGTACACCCCTTCTGTTGCACCATTTGGGACCTTTACATAGTATTTCACTAGAGGTGTACACGTTGTGATCAGGTGTTTTCATTAGAGAAGGGTTGTTAGGAAGAGTGGACGGGATGACGTTTCTGAAAGTTTCCACATGAACTTCTGTCACCGTAGGTTCTCTCTCTCTACAGATCTAGGGACTCTATGAGTGACTTTCTCTCAGTGGGTCAGTGGACTGGTTATTATAATAGTAAGTTGTGTAGTCCGCGTTTTACGGTTGAAAAGATCAGAATTACGGTGACTGTAGAATCCCAAATCAGCAATGGTATCGCCTCGGAACGTATACGACTGATTATATTCTTCGTACGAGACAACTCGTAAACGAGACACAGTCCATTATATGATCCGTGACTAGTGTCTTTTGACGACTCCAGTGCAAACAAAAGTGAATTAGGAGTACTGAAACACTTCATCCAAAAAATTAGGAATGAAATTCACATTTCATTAACTACGTAATTCCCCAATTTGTTGGACGGCTCCAGTGTTGAGATCAGGTCGGTTGTCTACTACCTGTTTGTGTCTTCGTCCTTTATGTCGTTCTCTATCGTTTTTCGTTTGACTTCCGTCCTCTTCTGTCTGTCCGTCCTGTCTTCCTCTCTCAATGTTCAGGTGTGGCGGTAAAGGATGTTCAGGCGGACGACTTTCCCTCAGTGGATAAACTGACTCGAAGGTCTACGGTCGTCTTTTTCCTGTTAGACGAGTCAATGACCTATGAGACACAAGTCTGTTATTTTCGGTTTATCGAGACCATTTAATGTTAGTAAGGTCCACGAATCTAGTGTGTTCTTGAAGAGGTGTCCCCATGACCATTGTCTTTAGTTGGTAGGGTGTTACGTGTTATAGACTTTGTTGTAGGTACGTTCTCCACGTACCAGTTAAAGTACTCTCATAAAGAGTATTAGTGAGAGTTATATTTGACTATCGCAGTTGGTTTGTATGTTAAGTCCTTTTCGTTGAGTGACCTTGGGTTATACCATGTTAGATCTCTGATCAAGGGACAGCCGGACTGAACTGGGTCTCTATTCAAAACTTTCGACAAGCCCTCCCCTTTTGTGTAAACTAAGCACAAAACATTCGTTAAGAGGGACCTAAAAGACGGAGAGTCTGTTGTGTGACTCTTTATTCTCACCAATACACGAAGTCTAATATGTGAGACCGTCGTCAGATGTGACGGTCCCCCATGTCGGAAAAGTCGAGTGGAGGAAAGAAGGAATAGCCCGGAAGTGAAAGATCACACGTTTTACCTAGTGTTTCCTCCGAAGGTCACCAGTTTCAATTCTTACGGTTTCTGAGTCTCTCTCGGTCTTTAAGAGTCCTCGGTGTCTCTACGCTCGGCGAAGTGGTCGTAGTCCTGACCGATGATTCTTGGGGGGCATTCCTCCTCTTCCCGTTCTTCCGATCGAAAGATGCCCAGGAGTCGTACCTCATAAGTCTGAGTACTAGGATTCAGAATAACGTCGAGGCGGACGAGAAAGTGTTTAATATAAATGGAGAGAACCACCTTAAGGAACCGTGGTATTGTGGACGACTTCTCCGAGGTCTGGTGCCCACAGACACCGTCCGATGAACCCCTTCCGAATGTTGACCTCTCTAAGGGTTTTCTGTCGGTAGACCTACGAGTCGAGTAAGGCAAAATTTCGCCGGGGTGAGTTGACTACAGTTGGGGTAGTGGTAGTTAAACCTTCTTTTGTTTTCAGAGGATTTGGATGTGAGTGGGGATCTTGACCCGAGTCGGAGGTTTCGGGTACAGGGTCCACCCTCTTCTGGGTTTATTGACACCTGGGTCGGTATTCGGCTCCTGAGTCGTCATAGAGGGATGTAGCCCTGTCTCTTCGATAAAGGGACCTGTCCAACTCCAGTTTTACATCGTTTCCGGGGTCTACGAGACTGCACTCAGTTCGTATTTTTCAGTTGTCTCTTTACCTTTTGCCATCTTTCCTTTAACCTAAAACTTTTAGGTAAACCCAAACCAGCACATATCGTATAGTCGTAGACATTCCCTTCATTTTTATCACGTCCTATGTATGAAATTCTACGTAATTTCGTATTTATTTTAAATATCACGGTTAGTCCTAAAAAAAAATTTGTACTCGAGGAGAAAACTTTTACTCTCCTTATCTTTAAGTTATTTTTATATTTACACAGACGGAGACGTAAAGAGTCTATACTAGGATACATAAGAACTTGTCTTAACTCAAGTCTTCTCTTTGATTTCCAAAGGTCCCGAAGACGAGGTACGCTCCGTGACATGAACTCGATACAATTCATACATATATTTATATACGTGTAAAAATTATGAATATGTACATACAAACACGTACCTTCACCCGAAGGGTCTACCACGTCACCGTTTCTTAGACAGACGGTTACGTGTTCTACGTTCTCCCAAACTTGAGACCCAGCCCTTCTAGGGGACCTCCTCCTTTCCCGTTGGGTGAGGTCATAATCAGACCTTGTAAGGTACCTGTCTCCTCGGACCGTCCAATGTCAGTGTTTCACCCAGTACCCCAGTGTTTCCCAACCCGTACTGTCTCGAACGTATGTGTGTGCGTACTTTCAATTCAGAATGGTTGGGGTGAGGGATTCTGTTCCCAGTTGGTCGAAAAAGATATCTGCCAGTCTGTCATTTCCATAAGGGGAATGTCCACATAACCAAAAAAGAACGAGGGTTGTGTAATCGTATTTGAGTTTTGTTGTGGGTAACGAAAAAAATAGAGGACCAAAGGTGTCCATTCTTCACTTCCGGTCCAACGTGGAATAGTCCCGGAGTGTTCCGACTCCAGTGCCATTGTCCTCTGGGCTAAAGGAAAGACCTCAGGTACAGTTGAAAACGTCCCACAAACCGTCTTAAGTCAAGGAACATTATTAATATCGTAGTCCCGAAGATCTCTTCTCATACCGATGGGTGAAGTCATGAGAACGGACCTCTTCGGGTACCTGTCTCCTTGGACAACCCGATGTCCCCAACGTTTCTCAGGCTTACTGACTCACTGATTGTGAAAGTGAGGACGGGAGACCCCCAGTAGTACATTCGCCGAGAGTCAAGGATCTTCGGTGGGTGTCAAGGACGGTATTTAGGAGAGATGAGAGAAGGACTCGTTCCAAGGTAGGATAAATTCCCGAGTAGACTAAGTCAGTCCGGGTGGGTTTGTTCTAGTAGAGGAAAAAATAATTTCAGTCGGTCGAACCCTGGAATTAATATAGACACTTTAGGGAAGTGGAACCAGTGACTGCATTGGATTAGTATTCTCACTCTAGACCCTGAAGGGGACCTCCAGGTCACCAAGTCTGAGACGGAAGATTACGTCCCCCACGTCGAATCTAGGATCTAACCCTTCGATTCTGGGGAGTACGGAAGGTCGGTTTTTGGGTTTTATACTTTGTCTTCGTTATAATATTCTTTAAGTTATTTCTGAGATTTTTACTAGGTGTAGTTTTTTTTTTTTTTTAGATCTTTTACAACTTTAGATAAGGTAGGGTCAGGGAGGGTTTCCTGTCCCTAATTTGTTCTGTGTTTATGGTCCCCGGTCATTGGAACTCCTGGTTAGACCATAAGAAGGATGGTGTCTTCCGGGGAACCAGAGACAGTGATTCTGAATCGTCACGGTGACATCGTCTTCGTCGGTGTTCAGTGTGTCTTTCTACCCGTCTCAACAAACGATTATTCTGACCTAAAGGACTGTGACGTAAAACTTAAAGGATACTAAAGGCGTACAGTGTTTTGTCATAAGAAAACTAAACAGATTGGTAAATTTTTACATTTTTGGTTAGAAGGAAACTCCTACCTCATGTTTTAGTCACTTCCAGGTCCTGACCGGACCTCCGAGATCAACCGATTGGAGACGAAACTAGGGCATTTTAAAATGTTAAAATTGTGTCAGTGTCTTTTCATGGCACAAACGTGGGAAACTCACAAACTACAGTACGCGAAAGCTGTGGAGGAAGGGTAAGGCGTCAACATTTTGCAAAGAAGAAAGGACGTCCTTCACCTTCCGCCCCCGCCCCCCGTACAGTAGGTGACGCAAGGAAAGCTTCGATGTAAGGGTCGGACATCCTATTTCCGAACTCTCTTCGTGGTCTCCAATGACCTAAATTTATGCCAATTCAGGGGTTATAGACTTGGAAGTTCGACGTTTGAAAGTTTCTACACTTGTAGGTAAACCAAGGTCGTTCCTTGGTCTTGGACACGGTAGTTACAGTCCGCACGCACTTTGACGTGGAACGGGTAGGGACGGTCACCGGATTACGACTGGTAAGAAGTCGAGATGGTGGAGGGTGTGGAGGAAAGGGATTGAGAAGGACGGACAGGTAAGCTACGGTCCGGGACATACGGTCGTCAACATGACATGATGACATGAAAAGTTCCATGAAATTCTAATTTTTAGAAAAAAATACACAATGAACATACTTTTCATAATATTTGGATAATGTTGTGTCAACAACAAGTCAACGAGTCAAGTACGGACTGAGAAACACTGGGGTACCTAACGTCGTGAGGTCCGAAGGAACAGGAAGTGGTGTAAGGTCTCGAACGAGTTTGAGTGCAGGTTACCCAGCCACTACGGTAGGTTGGTAGAGTAGGAGACAGCTGGGGAAGAGGAGGACGGAAGTTTGAAAGGGACGTAGTCCCAGAAAAGATTATTTCATCCGAGAAGCTTAGTGCACCGGTTTCATAACCTCGAAGTCGAAGTCGTAGTCAGGAAGGTCACTTATATTTGTTAACTCAAGGAAATCTTAACTGTCATGATATATCGTTTAACATAACCAACCCATGGATCCGATTGAAACAACCTGAATGTTTGTTCAACCCGAATGTTCTCGCGAGAGTCTTGTCTTGAACAAGTATACACCCTTGTGAAGTGGCTGTAGTGTCGTGCACAAGAGTCACCCATTCCTGACCACGAGGATGAAGTGTCTGGTCCTTTGGTTCCGCTCTCGTCCACGGTAAGAGTTGTAATGGGTCAGTTAGTTCCCGTCTCGGTTCTGAGTTTAGTTCCTGGGGGAAGAACCGGTCTTTCAGATGGTCCCTCTAGAGTCGATGATGTAAGTACCCTCTCGGTCGTGTTTTGGTTTCACGTTTCGGTAAACGAAGTTTTGCTAATTCTTAAAGTTGTACTGGTAACGTCTAGTAATCTGCTTCGTGTCTCGGGAAGGTTCACGGTCCGGGACCAACTCACGGGTTCACTGTGTGGGTACTTCGGTCGGGACGAGACACCTGTGTGTGTAAGTTCGTTATTTCGGGGTGTCGGGGGTTCAGTAGTTCTACGACGGGAGCGCGGTTGTTCTCAGAGACTTCCGTCCCGCTATAGATTCACCGAATAATTAGCACCCGTCTGATAGTACCCATCCGCTCAGAACGGGGGCCTTACTTACATTTGGTCGGACCGTATTTAACTTAAGGAAAAACCTTATAGATTAACTTAAACGTCTTCACACACGGTTCCCCCACAAATTTATTCACGTGTTTATACTATTCTTCCGGAAGTGTGGTAATATAGATTAAGTCATTCGTTTTTATTACCGTCCCGTGCAAGGTTAATCGCAAACTAAATAAACGAAATTGTTTAGGTTAATCATCTTACAAAATATTTCAGTAGGTTACAGTTTGTGAGTACCTGAGTTGTCTATCTTTGTTATAAGGATTATCCTTTTTTTTTTCACAAAATTTCGAGAAACTTGTCACTTACATAATATTTATTCTACTACAGAGAGACTACCGAGTCCGTGAGGGGTTCCTGGGTCTTTTGTCACAGACTAGACGAGTAAACCAAGAAAGAGGGTCTCTGAGACCCTCCGTTGAGTCCAATTAAACCGGGTAATATTATTTAGGTCCTTTTGTTGTTTCCACCTTCAATCGTTTCCCTGAAGTTCCCTCTTATTACTTGAACGACGACCCATAGAAAATCTGGTCTCTGCACAAGGCTGAAGGTTCTACCTTGTCACCTCGTCTGTCTGTGTCGCTGGAAGAACTTAGACTAGGTTACGGAAGTGCGGGAAAGGTCCGAGACCACACTTCGTACGGGGAGGACTGATCGTCTACTACCAGACACTGGTCACTTTGAGTCGTAGGTATCCCGAATTTCCATACTGAGACCTCGGTCGTGGGGTCGAGACCATGAAAAAAAAAATTGACATACTGGAACTGGTCCAATAAATTGGAGACACATGGAGTTACAGAGATAGATATTTTACTCCTTTAGTGTCACGAGTGGAGAACCCCCAACACTAGTCTTAACCCCTTTGAATCATTAACATTTCTGAACCTTGTTTCGGACCGTGTATCATCCACGGCTCATTCATAAACAATGTACCGCCGGGATCACCATTTCTTAGGTGGACGGGTCACGTGCTCTGCATTCTCTGGACCCAAACTAGGGACCCAGCCCTTCTAAGGGGTCTCCTTCCGTACCGTTGGGTGAGGTTATAAGAACGGAACTCTTAGGGTACTTGTCTCCTCGGACCACCCGACGTCAGGTGTCCCAGCTTTTCTCAGCCTGTGCTGACTTCACTGAGTGCACGTGTGTGTAATTATAAATTAGGGTTGCATACTTACTCTTTACCCTTTTTATCGATACAAGATACACGGGTCCGAGTTTTGTATTAGAGGTTTGTTTTATAAAATTTCTTTGATAGACTCGACCACGCAGTGGAGGACTTACGTAGTCGTCACGGATCCCACTATTCGGGTCGAAGTAACTGGTGAATGACGACACACTGGAACCCGTTTGGTGGATTGGAGAGTCCAGTCTCCAAGACTGGTCCATTATTTCCTTATTTAATTTGAGAGAACCTCCCGTGGAGTTAAAGACTGTGCGACCCTCTACCACTGACAGGAGATGGTACAGTGAGTCGATGCAGACGGCCCTATGTCCTCCCGGTCCACAGGGGACCTTTATTTTCGGAGACGAGTCTGGTCGAAGAGACGCCCCGAACGGTGCCCGGAGTCACACCATGTAGACTTACAGGGTCTTCTTCTCTTGGGTCACCCTACGCCGTCCGTCTTGGCACAGAGGAGGGCACACGGTCGGGAGGGTCCGAGGCCCTCTCTCGTCCCTTCTGTCGGCAGACGGCACGAGACCCATTGCAGAGTCGTCTACGACGGCCCGTAGTACTGGTCCTTCCTTTCTTCCGCGGTACACGTCCCAGTCGCGAGTGGGACGGTTCTTCTCCTCCGCCGCCCGCCCCCGCCTGCCCGTAGAGACCCATTGCACTTCTACCGGGTCAGACCTCTGGGTCGACCTCCGAGGTGGTCGGACCTACCGCCGGGGTGGGTTGGTTCCTTTGGACGAAAACAAAGGGGAGTTGTTGGGGACTCACCTAAGTCCCTAAAGCGACGAGAGGGTACACAGTCCTCCCTTCCCCAGTGGACCGGGTCGAGGCTTTGAATGTCCACCCCTCTGTCCGTACTTTTCCTGTTCCGACGTTTCTCTCCCCAACGTCTCGACCCTGACGTCGGTCGACAGGACCGGGGCCCGGTCGCGAGCCGGGTGAGTCTTCGGTCTTATCGTAGAAAGTAGAAAAGAGTACATTGTCACTACAGAAAAACGTAAAGACAAAAACTCCCTCGACCTCTCTTTCCCAACCGGTTCCCAGTATTGGACAAAGTCCCTTTGAAATCTAACCGACCCTTTCCGCTCTTTTCCAAAGGAGATGTGTCTTCCTTCCCGGCTGATGACGAAAGACCGTCCTCAACTCAGTAGAAGAGTTCCGAATCCTTCGGGTCTGGTCGAGAACTGCCGGAGTCCCAGAAAGGTGGTGACCAGGGGATCGGACCTTATGAGAGTGGGGTCACTAAGTGCCCCATAGAAGGTGTAGTTTGTAATTAGAGTCGGAAGAGTCTCTTCGGAGAGACTTCTGAGGTACCCTTTGTTGAAGGAGAGAGGGTTAAGAAGAGATGGTGTGACAGAATGAAGATAAGCTGTCACAACAATAAATGTAGGAGACTTCTTGAGATCTTAAAGAAATAGATGAGTAGACGAATAAATAAAAGACAGAAGGATGATGGACAAATTCAGGTACCCCCGTCCTTCGTATACAGACATAAGAAACGGTGACTTAGCAGCCCTCCATAGTTTCTGGATCCATGAAACTACGAAATCTCGAATTCCCTTTGAGTTATTTACGGAGTACTTACTTACTTGACTCACGTTTCTTCACAGTCCTCACTTTCTGTCGTAGTCTCCTACTGTGGGTCCAACCAAGACCGTGAAAGAGACTGGAGACCACCCAGTCTCTTTTAGAGCTCGGAGGTAAAGGAACTGCACCTTTGCCTTTACTGTCGTTGACCGTAAACAACTCACGAATGGCACACGATACGTGACACGATCCGGTTCCGGTCCTCGAAAGAGAAAATTAGGAGTTCCTCGGGTGTCTGTGACTACGATAATGATGGGTACGAAATACGTGTTATTTTGACTCTTGATCGATTTGTTGGACGGGGTTTAGAGCGTCGAGTCGTTACCGACCTGACCCCAGATTTGGTTCCGTCGTGCGGTGGCAGAACCAGAGACCCGGTATTGGGAGTCACCGGTGATTGTGACGACGGTGATGTCCTAATGTACCGAATGGTTTGTGGAGAAGAAGACTTTGACTGAATAAAAATCGTGTATTAATAAAAAGTTTCCTTTTTTCTTTCTCTTTGTCGGTGTGTAGGGTTCGGTTGTCCCGGACGTTCCAGTCGGTCGACCCAGAGGTGAGTGACGGAACTACCAGGTTCCCGTCCTCCTCAGTACACCAGGTGTGTGCCGAGAGAGACCCGGGGACCACAAGGGAAACCGGAGTGACATCTGGAGGCGAGGTCATCACTGTCTGGGATCTCTTCGAGACCTCTCCGGTGTCGGTCCACGAGGATGGACCGGGTCGTTCCTCACCTGAGCGTATTGGCGATGTAGTTCTCAGAGACCCTCTTTTGTAAGTTTCGAAAGGGTTCAAAGTGAAACCTTCTTTAGTCGGGAGACACGAGTGAGACATATTAGGACTTATTGTTTCACCATCCTAGGAATCTTCGAGATGGAATAAAGAGAATGTCGTCGGGACACTCAACGGGAGACCCTTAGTTACATGTTAAAACGTTTCAACCTTAGTCCAAGTCTTTCCAATTCATTGAAGGAGTTCCGATGTCAAACATTTGCCGTCTCCGTCCTTAGTTTGATGGAAGTTAAACTGGGGTTTCGTGTTGGGGAGAGTTGAGATAGTATTGTAGAGAATGTACTTTTTGGTGATTTGGGGAGGTCAAACCGTTAAGAGTACGAAGGAATAATGGAAACTTAATTAAATTGGGTACGAGATTACTGTCAGAAATAAAAGAACCCGAGGTTTTAGTGACACCTACCACTGACGTCGGTACTTTAATTTTCTGCGAGGAACATTCTTTTCGATACCGTTTAGATGTATCGTATAATTTTTCGTCTCTGTAGTGGAACGGCTGTTTTCATGTAGATCTGTTTCGAAACCAAAAAGGTCTCCAGTACATACCTACACTCTCAACTTGGTATTCTTCCGACTCGTCGTTCTCGGTTTCTTAACTGTGAAAGCTTGAAACCTGACGTTCCTCTAGTTTCGTCAGTTAGGACTTCCTTTAGTTGGGACTTATAAGTAAGCTTCCTGACTACGACTTCGACTTTGAGGTTATGAAACCGGTCGACTACACTTCTCGACTGAGGAACCTTCTCTGGGACTACGGTCCTTTCTTACTCTCGTCCTCTTCCCCCGTTATTTCCTACTCTACAACCTACCGTAGTAACTGAGTTGCCTGTACTTAAAATTATTCGAGACCCTCTATCACTGTCTGTCCCTTCGGGCCGCACGACGTCAGGTACTCCAACGTTTCTCAGCCTGTGCTGACTCCTTGACTTGTTGGTGCGAACTCACCGTGAGTTATTACGATTTAACACACGGATGATACATGGTCTGTAATAAGATCCTTGGTCTAAACCTCGATCCCTACTTTTCGACACACAGGAAGTAAGTCCTTCAAATACAAGATCCCTCTCAGTCTGTGCCTTTTGTACCGTTCTTCATTCCGTTCATTCCATGGGTGCAACCGAGTAGTATATAGTAGCACGAAACTTATACCAGCCATGAACTATTTGTGTAGGTATTCCACCTATTTCTTTCACAAGGGACCTTGAAGGGATCATCAGGACCCCAATTCTTGGTCAAACTAGGGACCAAACCCTTCAGGCACACGGTGTTGACGACTCGGACTCGAGATCTGGGGCTCCCGACGTTGATGACTTCAAGTGCCCGGATCTCGGGTACGAACCATTGTTTCTCTTCGGTGGTGTTGTTCTTCGGATGTGTGGTATAGATCTCTCATCGGCGACGAACGACGTTGATGTCTTTAAGACATACGCCGTTATTTCTGGATCCCGTCGGTTTTTATTAATTAAAAATTTTTTAAAATTCACTAGGATAACTTGTCGATCATTTCATTACGAGTTTTAAGAGGTTCGGTCCGAAGTCGTTATGCACTTGGCAGTTGAAGGGCTACAAGTTCGACCAAAATCTTTTCCGTCTCCTTGGTCTCTAGTTTAACGGTTGTAGACGACCTAGTAGTTTTTTCGTTGTCTCAAGGTCTTTTTGTAGATAAAGACGAAGTAACTGATACGGTTTCGGGAACTGACACACCTAGTGTTATTTGACACCTTTTAAGAAGTTCTCTACCCTTATGGTCTGGTGGACTGGACGGAGAACTCTTTGGATATACGTCCAGTCCTTCGTTGTCAATCTTGACCTGTACCTTGTTGTCCGACCAAGGTTTATCTTTTTCCTCATGAAGTTCCGACATGTGACAGTGGGACGAATAAATTGAATATACGTCTCATGTAGTACTCTGTACGACCCGACCTTCTTCGTGTTCGACCTTAGTTCTAACGGTCCTCTTTATAGTTATTGGAGTCTATACGTCTACTATGGTGGGAATACCGTCTTTCACTTCTTCTTGATTTCTCGGAGAACTACTTTCAGTTTCTCCTCTCACTTTTTCAACTGAATTTCGAGTTGTGAGTCTTTTGCTTCTAGTACCGTAGACCAGGGTAGTGAAGTACCCTTTATCTACCCCTTTGTCACCTTTGTCACAGTCTGAAATAAAACCCCCGGA
>SJYO01045292.1:53382066-53411131 GCA_006410555.1 Capra ibex
TGTAATGAAACGGTTGTTTCCAGGTAGATCAGTTCCGATACCAAAAAGGTCATCAGTACATACCTACACTCTCAACCTGACACTTCTTTCGACTCGTGGTTTCTTAACTACCAAAACTTGACACCACAACCTCTTCTGAGAACTCTCAGGGAACCTGACGTTCCTCTAGGTTGGTCAGGTAAGATTTCCTCTAGTCGGGAGCCACAAGAAACCTTCCTGACTCCGATTTCGACTTTGAGGTCATGAAACCGGTGGAGTATGCTTCTCAACTGAGTGACCTTTTCTGAGACTACGACCCTCCCTAACCCCCGTCCTCCTCTTCCCCTACTGTCTCCTACTCTACCGACCTACCGTAGTGGCTGAGCTACCTGCACTCAAACTCACTTGAGACCCTCAACCACTACCTGTCCCTCCGGACCGCGCGACGTTAAGTACCCCAGCGTTTCTCAGCCTGTGTTGACTCGTTGACTTGACTAACTTGTCGATAAGGAACAGTCCGTAGTGTATTAGGATGTATTAGGATGTGTTAGGATTGTCTGTAGGGTCCTAGGTCCTTAATTAGTGAGAGTAAAATTTCTACCTATTTGTCTAAGGTTGTTTTATTCTTAGGTTAGGTTCAAGGGACACAAACACCTAAGAGATAAAGGAAAGGGGTTTCCAATAGTAAAGAGACGATGTGATACGACACGGATGTTTTAGGAGTCTGTGTAAATCCAGACCAACTGTCTTTAATCAAAGACAGGAGTCAAAAATATAGATATAATTGTAGATTACTGTTTCATTTTTGAAATCCTAAGGTCTATCAGTCAATTTGAATTATTATCGTAGGTCGGGGTATATTTAGTGGTTTGACCAGTGATAAATAACTCCAGACTTATAATAGTAATGCATATCAACCACACTCGAGAGTCTTCTCGAAACCGTTTAGACAGACACCACCGGTCGACCCGAGGTACATAGTACCGGACAATTTACACGTAATTTACACTTTACTTTCCAAAAATTCCAGTCTCCTATTTTCCTCGGAGGTGCTTCACTTTCGAGTATCATGGGCCTACAACACTAACTCTAACCCAGTCAGCTGGTCCTCCTTCCCAAGACTCCAGGACTCTTACGACTGCCACTGAATCCATTGACACCAAACTCGACACGATCGGACAGTTGGACAATTTAGTAATTGGGACACGTTTAGAAAGGAAGTTTACAACTATGAAGTCAAGGGACCTCTTCAATTAGAGTGTTTCTGTCTCCGTGGGTTTCTGTCCTTCGTCCGTGAGACGATCGCTAGTTCCTGTACCGGAAATTCCTTCTAATTCTAATGATTCTGAGGGTCCGTGTCGTTTATCTGGGTCTTGGAATTTCGACGGAGTAGAGACGGAGCGGTTACGGTTCTCAAGTACAGTCCCTGTGTGTCTGTGTATAGAGTAGGGACCTTGTTCGTGAGTCCGTGGAGATTGAAATACAAAAAATTAGACTTTTCCGGATTCTGTATCCTAGGATACTCATGTCGGGGACGGTTGTACTGATGGGGAGTCCGAGTGTGAGGGTCTTGTCTTTACTTGAAGATTGTTTCGGTGTTAAGAGATTCGGTGTAGTGTCGAGACCGAGACTGTCCTGCTCTCGCCGTCCACCAGAACTTCTACCTCCTAAACGGACCTTCTTTCGTCGGGCGTAATGTCCGCACCGAAACGGTGGTCGACCAACTTACTGGAACGGGCTCAGTGTAAGGGAAACTTCATGTTAGACCGTCCGTGGAGGATCCTTAGAGAGAATCTTGGCGTGGCGGTACGGATTCTTTTGTGACCTTTTTCCACTTTTGAAGGTTGTCTTGACTTTTGTTATTTTGATAGTGGTCGTAGCCCTTCTTTGACTTTACCTGAATTTATAAGTTCACCGGCTGGTGAAACACTGTGGGAACAATATTAGACCTTTTTCTTTACAATTTGGAGTAGACGGACCTTAAATGATCCGTCTGGTACACAAGGAAGGTGTGATAGTTGGGGGTTGAAGTCTTTATGTCGAAAATTATCTGTCCTTTGGTGTCACAACCGGAAGATTACTTGTTCTGAACAAGGTTCGTGAACCCCAGAGAGGAATGGGAGAGGACGCCATTCTTTCATTTTAGAATTCCTTTTTATTATTTTTAATAATACTAAAGTTTTTCCTTTTACGTTTCATTCAGTAGTACCTTTGACTTCTCTTCTAACGATTTTATAATAGATGATATCCTTGGACTACTTACTAAAATTTTTTGTAAGTCGTAGGAGTATCCTATGTTTCTCTGGGTCGGGAAATCCTTTGTTCCTCTCTTTCGATGTTCTTTGATTGTATTCTGCGTTTCTATTGTCCCAACACACTGTCTGGACACCCAATTGTCTCAAAGTCCTTTTCAATTTTACGTTCTTCGTCTTAGGTTTGGTTGTACTCACTCTTTCTGCCACTGTACCCTCTAAAGAGTTTGGGAGCCTGAAGTTGTGACTGACTTTACTTGTTTTTAAGGTGTGTTTTCATCGTTTCTTTGGTATTTGTCACTTTGAATGTCACAATGGACAAAAAGGGTATCTGAATTCTCCTACGTTCTGTTGAACCCGGGTGGAACTTCCGGTCGTTAAGTACATGGTGTGTTGAGCAGGAACTCTCTTGGTGTCAGACTACCTACCTTAAGACCTTTCGGGTCATCATAGACGGTCAAACCTACGGTTCCCGACACTCTCCCTCTTCGATAACTTCTCTCTTTCCTACGGGTTAACGTAGTTGTCGTAAAATTCCGGAGTAATCAGACGACGACCCAAAAGGGGAGATTGGGTAGGAGGGGTCCCCGGGACCCCGGAAGAGAGTAGACTCTCTCGAGTGTCAGACTTTCGGAATTCTCAAGTCCCGTCTTACTCTCCTCACTCTTTACCGTTTTGCCAAAAAGGTCACTCCTGGCTCTCGTCGGTGGTTTGGTCGTTGTCAATGTTCCTATTGACAAGGGGTCCCGACTGTGCGACTTCGGTCTCCTTTCTCGTGGACCGAACCCATGGTGGTCGCTCACGTACTTGTGAAGGGGCTCCCCGTTGATGAATTTCGGACGTTTCTCGGTTACCGTCTCTCGGGAAGGTGTAAAGGGTCCCGAGACCGTTAAGCGTCGACGTTGAGGTGATTGTGTCTCCCTTCGTTCGGTGTAGGGTTAGTGGGGGGTGGTCCTTCTCCCGTGTCGCGTGTTCACTACTCGTAGGACCTCGGGTCCGATACTGGTACACTGGAAGTTGTTCGGTGAATTGGAGAGTCTCAAAGTTAAAAGAGTAGGCAGGTTTCTATTATTGTAATGGAAGGTGGGATCCTCATTTAGACTCACAACACTCGGACTTCGAATTTGTTAAACCCCTCCCCTGTAAGAAATCCCTTTTCTGATGTTTGAGTCTTTCCTCTGATAAATAAACTTTACTCTTTTCTTTAGTGTTGTTTGTTTATTTGAAGGTTGTCGGATGTCCATGGTGTTTGTAACACGTTAGGTCTTTTTATTGTAAAAATAATTAATAGAAGGACTGTTATAAAGGGGAATGAAAGGGTCAATGTAAGGAAGCCTAACTAATGGAGAAGTACTGTTATTAAAACGTCATAGTGAAAAATATCTCATCTTTGAAGTTATAGGAGAGCTTGTCCGACTAACTTCGACAAATAATAATAATCGTTAACAAATTTCAAAGGAAGTTCAGGTGGTCAGTGATAAAGGTATCACATTTGAAATCCGGACATCAGTTTAGTCCCTATTAGTGATAGTTGAAAGAAAGTACAAATACGATTTCTTAGGTGGACGGTTACGTCTACACCTAAGTTAGAGACTCAGTCCTTCTAGGGGGTCTCTTCCTTTACCGTTGAGTGAGGTCACAAGGACGGACCCTTTAGGGTACCTATCTCCTCGGACCACCCGATGATTCATGGTATCCCAGTGTTCTCTCAGTCTGTATTGAATTGCTGATTATCTTATTATTTTACTATTATTATAAGATATGATAACTATGAGGTTCCATAATGTTCATATCAACATATGACGTATTAGTATTTGTTAGAAACTAAACCACTATAGTAAACACAAGGACAGTAAAAGTGTGGTACCATTAATCATTACCAAATTTATCTGTGTCCTTTTTTATATATCCTATATCTATCATATATATCGTATATATACACATATATATGATATAACGTCTACATAAGTATATACCATATATTGTATCATGTATATATGTATGTAAGTATAATATATACGACATATAAACTGTATGTATACATACACGTACATAAAATAAATATATATATGTAGGGTAATTGGGTTTGATATCCCAACCGCTTCTTCAAGTAAGTCCAAAAAGATATTCTACAATACCTTTTTGAGGTTGAGACCGATTACGTTATTTAAAAAGAAGATTCTAAAAAACTACACCCGATAAAAATTTCAGAAATAACTTAGACAGTTAGGATTTCCTTTAGTTAGGACTTATAAGTAACCTTCTTGACTACGACTTTGAGGTTATGAAACCGGTGGACTACGTTTCTCGACTTAGTAATCTTTTCGGGGACTACGACCCTTTCTAATTTCCGTCCTCCTCTTCCCCTGCTGTCTCCTACTCTACCAACCTACCATAGTGACTGACCTACCTGCACTCAGACTCGTTCGAGGTCCTCAACCACTACCTGTCCCTTCGGAACGCACGAGATCAGGTACCCCAGTTTTTCTCAGACTGTGCTGACTCGTTGACTTGACTTGACGGTAAATGATTTTAACTGGACTGGAGGAGGATACTCAAAAATGTATCTAAAGAGAGTCGTCGAAGGGTTCCGGGGCCCTTTGAGGAGTACCGTTCGGAATTCTTGTCTCGGGACCGGGACCAGACACTGTAGGTATTTAGTCCTTAGACGACCCTTCGTTCGTTGTGGAGGATACCATCTTAGTTACCGTTAAAAGGTACAGGAGGGGAAGTAGTAAAGAGATTAATAAAATCTTTATTGTCTCCAATACATTCTATCCTTTTTAACACCAGAATGACTTTTGAGTCTTCTTTACTACAACTATCTCTCGTCCGAATTTCCTTTAGGTCAGGTAGATGAGGGGTCCCTTGGTTGCCAGACGAGGTCCTGCTTTGGTGTGTCTAACGACTCTCGTCGACCAGAAGTGGGTCGAGACTCAGGGCGCTCCGGAGGGAGGGAGTGGACAATGGGTGTTCGCGTAGTGCGTTTCATTCCTACTTTGGATCCACTTCGCTAAGGTCTTGTGTTTTCGAAGAAACTTTACAGAGTATTTCCTGGTAAAAGAATTTAGTACCACGGGGGAGGTTTTTTTTTTAGATTGGATAAATAGAATGAAACACTTAGAACCACACACGCGTGCACGTGTGTGTGTATGTGCGTATCTAAAGAATCCCCTTAATTTTCTCTGTTATTTGTACGTCTGGATCTTTTAAGACCGTGTAAAATTCACGTTTTATATATGATCGACAATAATAAGAATAATCCTCATCTCGCGGATAGTTTACGAAAGTATTAAATCGTTAGGTGTAACATTGTCCAATATTTACAACTGTCTAAAATTGATCTGTGATAAGATCAATGGAATTACAGTGTTTATACGTTTTAAAGGTGATCGTGGTTTTATAAACTGTTATACCATACAAACCATATTAATTATAGACTGTCCACACACGTAATATATCCCTTCGGGGTGTAATAAATATGTGTTTACACATACACATGCTTTCCAAATAATCAAAAAAAGATTAACGTTTTTGATGTAAAAATGACGTTTATTGGACCTTTTAAAATTCGTGTCAGTGACCATAAATATAGCACTAGATATATAAAACTCCAAAAAGGTGACTGTATCTTTAAAATAAAAGATTTTATTTAACTTTTGTCTCACTTGTATATCGAAACGTTGGACGAAAAGTTCACGTAATGATAAAGTCCTGATATAAAGTGAGTTGTAAGAAGATGTTAGATTAAAATTACCAACAGTAGGATTTACAGATATTAAATGATTTGGTTTAAAGTAAAGGAATAAAAATGACAAAAGTATCAAATGATAAATATTTCATTTATAAAATAAAGGAATGCTATTAAAAGACTTTCAACTTAAAGGGCTTAGTTTCCCGTGCGTATTAAAATATACGTACCACTTTGACGGAAGGTGTTGTCGATAAGGTTTTTTATCACGACAGACGTCGCACGCTCAGACGAGTGAAGGAAACGTAGAAGTAGTAATGATTCTTAGTAAACAAAAATTAGAAACAGTTGAATTAATCCCTTTACGTCTCCGGTAGTAAAATTCAATAAACTTATGATGCCTTTCAACTGACAAAAAGTATTCAAGTTGACCGGTACCCGTAAAGAAGTGACCTTTTAACGGACAAGTGCGGGAAGTGAGTAAAATATTAGTCTGACCCATAGGTAAGATTGAATATTCACGAGAATTATCTAATTTTTGTAATTGGGTAAAAGAGATAAAAATCAATATCTGTAAGGGGATTCGAAGAAAATTGGAGACTTAATAAAAACGGTCTACCCGTAGTAACTTATATTTCGTTTTAGACATTTAGTAAAGGGGGAAATCATCTTGACGGATGTAACTAATAGACTATGAGACCATAAGCTGTGATGTCTTCTTTATTTATAAGTAGCGTAGCAAAACTATTGAATATATAATTTACGAATGTATGTGTACCTAGATAAAGATTTGAAAGATAGATAAGGTCACTAGATTCACAGATTTATATAGTCATGGTTGTACGACATTAATAACACCTGGACTTATGTCGTATTAATCATCATTATAATTTCTACTCAAGTCTTTTATCTACCGGACGTAAATTTAGTGACAGGATAGAGAATGATAGATAATTATGTACCGAAACTCTTTCAAACGATTACAGAGACACAGAATCAAAGAAGTAGTTGTATTGTAGTTATTAGTAGTAGAGAAGGAGTTTCTTGACACCTCCTTTAATGTTACTCCAGTACCTATGTTTCACGAGTCTTGTTACTCGTGAGTTATTTCCGAGTGGTGACAACGGACGCCTCTTCCGTTACCGTGGGGTGAGGTCATGAGAACGGACCTTTTACGGTACCTACCTCCTCGGACCTTCCGACGTCAGGTACCCCAGTGATTCTCAGCCTGTGTTGACTCGTTGAAGTGAAAGTGAAAAGTGAAAGTACGTAACCTCTTCCTTTACCTTTGGGTGAGGTCACAAGAACGGACCTCTTAGGGTCCCTGCCGCCTCGGACCACCCGACGACAGAGACCCCAGCGTGTCTCAGCCTGTGCTGACTTCACTGAATCGTCGAATCGTCGTTGACAACGGACCGCGACTCTATTGTTTCATAGTGTGCCACTCACTGAGTTTGTTGTCTTTACATAGTAGAGTGTCAAGACCTCAGACCTTCAGTTTTTAGTTACAGAACCGTCCCAGGGAAGGAAGACTGTCAAATCCTTCTTAGACAGGGTAGAGACAGGTCGAAGACCACCAAACGGTCTTCAGAGACCAAAAGGTATCGAATGTTCCGGACCGTAATGAGACTATAGACGGAGGTACGAGTGTACCACGGGAGTAACAATAGAGAAGTGTGTCAGAAGAGAGACACGTCCGGACAGAGCTAGTATTAAAGGGACAAAATATTCCTGTGGTCAGTATTGCCTAATCCCGGGTGGGATTACTGGAGTAGAAGAGTACCAATAAGGAAGTTTCTAGGATAAAGGTTTATTCCATGGTAAGACTCCCGGACTCCCAATTCTGAGACTGGATGTCAGAAGACCTCTGTTAAGTTAGGTATTGTCGGAAAAAGTAGGAGTTACTACCGTCGTAGTCTGTTAATCCGTAATTAAAACCGAGATTACAGTTACTAAGATTAAAAAGTATCGTTTACTACTGTAGTCGAAATCCAAATCTTTTCGAAACCCCAAAAAACAACGACAACAACAAAAATAAAAACGTAACTTTCATGAGTAGAGAGTCAAAGATGAACTGGTTTCGTAAATCACGTAACCCAACGAACAAGTTTGCTTTACCCATAATATAAAAATAGTTTTCGGAAAAACTCTGAGGACCTGATTAGTAAGATACCACTACATAGTTACACTGTATATAGCGACGTAAAGGGATATGACTTAAAAGGGTCATAAAGATCCTATTTAGGACAACGTAAGCACGATGTAAGAAGGAGATTTCAAGATGACTTCACTTAAGCTCTCGAAAGTAAACCAACACAGTAAAACTACCAACGTAGGTAGAAGTAAACACTGTGACAGGATATTTGGGGGACCTGTTTAAAGTGTTGGTCCTAGCGACGATGGAAAAGTCTTTTCTCTAAACACTTAGGTGGGATCCACTTGGAGACGTTAGATTAGCGTAGTGACATAGAGGGTCCTTGATGAGACTCATACTCTATTTTCCTCCCATGGAAAAGGACGAGGGTCGGGCCATGTTAGAAGACAGGGTAGTTAAGTAAAACTCCTTCCGTCCTACTAAACAATGGACACGAATTTTGGGGAAGAAGGAGACTTCGGATCGGACAACGTGTATAAACGTACTTAGTTGGTATTCCTGTTATGGTGGTCAGAGGTACCTAGGACCCTGGGAATCTTAGGTCAAGTTTTCCGTTTACACCTTATGGTGAGTCGTTACTTTTCCTTGTTTGATTACTAAGTGTGTTGTTGTACCCGTTCATAGTCTACGCAATACAATTAACTTTCTTCGATCTAAGTGTTTCGCTGTATTACGTACAAAGGTAAATAGACTGTAAGATCTTTTCCGTGCATCCCCACGTTTTGGACGGTGGGGTTGTATACAGAGAAACCGTACTCCTAATTCAATCCGACTAATAAAAATTATTTTACTTCTGAACCCCCTGAATATACGTTGTAGGACATTATTTGGTATTACCTTTTGAAACTTTTTCTTATATATACGTTATATATATCATATATATTTAGTTGATATGAAGTCATTTTTATTTAAATTTTTCTTTAAATTTTCTGAGACTCCGAAAGGACCACCGAGTCACCATTTTTTTAGAAGGACGCGTACGTCCTTTGTATCCAAACTAGGAACTAGGTCCTTATAGGGTGCTCTGTGTCTCGTTGATTCGGGCACCCGGTGTTGATGACTCCGACACGAGAGGTCGGGTTCTCGGTGTTGGTAACTCGGGTGCACGACGTTGATTACTTCGAGTACACGGGTTCTCGAGTACGAAGCCTTATTCTCTTCGGTGACTTTACTCTTTGGGTGAGTAACGTTGATCTCTATCCGGGTGAATGGCGTTGATCTCTATCCGGGTGTGTCGTTACTTCTAAGTCTGTATTTCTTTCTTTCTTTTAATGAAAAATTTTTTCTGAGTCCTTCAGAAAAATGAAGGGGGAATTATGAAACCGGTGGACTACTCCTCCCGACTGAGTAAACGTTTCTGGGGCTACGATCCTTTCTAACTCCCGTCCTTCTCTTCCCCTGTTTCCTCCTACTCTACCAACCTACCGTAGTGGTTGTGTTACCTGTACCCAAACCCACCTGAGGCCCTCAACCACTACCTGTCGCTCCGGACCGTACGACGCCAAGTACCCCAACGTTTCTCAGTCTGTACTGACTCGTTGACTTGACTTGATTGATGAACATTACAAATCTACTTCTCGGATAAAGATCTTGTCCGTAAAGTGGTCTCTACAGACCTTCCTAGACCGGTCCAAGTCACCCCCTTTGGACCGTCCTGGATCTCCTGGTCTTAGGTAAGGTACCGGGTAGTTGCGACGTCTCGGTCGTTCGGAAACAGCTGGTTTGAAAACGAAAAGGTGGAGGTCCATTTGATGGAAGGACGGGAAAGTGAGTTTAGTGAGGGAGTTGTTGCGAAACAGAAACCGACTCCTGTCATAGATTCCACTACCGAAGTCTGTAAAGTCACTCAATGAGTCAAAAGGACTCAGAGGGGAACATATGTACAATGATGTGAAGACAAACTAAAGGGACTAATTAGACAGAGTCAAGTTAGAGAATCCGGTCGGTCTTCTTGGGTGTTCACGTCTCCTAAATAGAAAGAGGGGTTGTCAGTTTTGATGTCCTTCACGTTTGTCTAGTTGGTAATGATCCTCACCTTCCACTCCCTTCCCACACAGGTGTTTCCCCGTCATATTCCTTTAAACCCGTTATTACCCTTTTATACAATTATGGTGTGTCTATGTTCGCATTTAATTTTAACCGGTGTCCACTATGAATGACTTCGGCCACTACTCCCAAGTAATGTAATAAGACGCCATGTGCAAACTCCAGAATTTTTATATGTGAATTTTTGTATTCGTGTATCCGGCTTATACACACGATGACCCCGAAGCCTTTGTATCGGAATCCCAGGGGGAGAGGTTGAGGTTAGTATATTCGGGACTCGGGAGGGAGTTACCGGACGAAGTGACTCACGCGATAGGTTACTGAATTATTCAGTTCTCTATCCCTCCTTTTCTCTCTTCGTTAATTCCTTTGTCTCCGTCGGGTTTGACACCGGGTAGTTTCGCTTTACCGATACGACTACTAAAACGATTACAGAATGCCAGTCTCGGTTCTCTTTTAGTGAGGGTCCTACTGTCGGAAACGGTGAAATCCCGGAGGGACCCTCAAGTTGGCGTTACAAGTTACACGAAGTTTTAGACTCGAAGATAATTTTTCAAATACCGTCCCGATTCTTGGGGGAGGAGGGGGACGTTCTGAGTCCGGACCGGGTCGATGTACATTCCCGACACCCAGAGAAGGGACTGTCGTCTAGAACCGTGAGTGAGCTTCTGGGAGACGTTCGACGGAAGACGTAATCGAGAAAGTGGAGGGTGAAGGTCCAAGTATGCGTCCGGACCGACGGGGGTCCTACCCCCGCGTAGCAGTACCACCCCCAGGTCTAACGGGGTGCGCGAGACAACGCCCGTCACGGTTTGCGATACAGTGAACTAATGGTACTACAAAATCGTCCTCCGTCGACGGACTTCTCATGAGGAGGGTTATGCAGACTTCGAAATGACGTCCTCTGTCTATTTAGCGACAACGAAAATTTTCGGTAAAGGGAGTGATCCTCACTGAATATTGGTTTGTTTTTAGAGGTTTTTCAATTTGTTAATCGTTCACCTTAGGGTAACGAAGGATGGACGGGTAGTTAGGGTTTACCTCCTCTTGAGAGTATACGAACCCTCAAACGGTCCCCTCCGTCCATGGTGAGAGGGGTGAAATACCTATTCCTTTGACGGAGGCCTTCGGTAGATCGATTATTTCTTGCTTCGACTGCAAACTTCGACCAACCCCACCCACCCATACCAACCCACACACAAGAAGAAAGTAGGAGGGTTTCACCTGCCTTGATTGGCAGACTAACCATTCGGCCGGTAAGGAACCCGATGTAAAGTGATGACCCGGCAGTGCACAGGGTCCTCATCGTAGAGAAACACAGATGTCGGAGACGGATGGACTCGAGTCCACAGTTCAGGAGGTGGGACGAAACCAGAGGGTGAAGAAAGGACGAGGGTCGAGTCCACGTCATTCGGGTGGACCCGTCCCGGGTCGTGGTAGGAAGAGAAAGGGCTCCTGGTCGTAACTCCTAATTCGGTCACGACGGGTAAGTACGCTGTCCCACTCACCCCTCAGTGTTGTCTCGGGCCCACTGCTACGACTCGAAGGGGACCCGGGACACAAGGACCTCTCGTCACTCCCCACTCTTTAGATGGAAAGACACCAGCCCTTAGACGAATCATGTTTTCTGGGTGGGGAAGTGGTGCACCGATTCTGAACTCTACAGGGGAAGGCATGTCGATACTGTTTCGGTGTCCCTGAGGTTAATAAAGACTTTAATAAATAGGGGTGACTGGTTACACCTGTTTTGTAGGTGATTGAGCGGAGGAAGGAGGGACATCCCGGGAAGACTCCTACTCAACTGCCGTTTTGTTTGTTTTTGGGTTTTTGTGACGGTCGAGGCCACTGCCTAGTCCGGTGGACGAGTGGGTTGGTGGTGTCGGACAAGCGGGGGAGTGTTTTCAGGAAGAGGCGCTTGACGTTTGCGGGGAGAACTATTTGAGGAGCGATGACAGGTTGAACGTCAGGAGAGAAACTGTAACAAAAGTTTTCCTACCCTCTACTTTGGATTGAGGGCGAACTCCGAATTTGTGTCAAATGGTCCGTACACCGTTGCTCCTCAATCTTTTGGTCGAGTCCACTTCCCTTGACCGTGAACGAAGCGTCACGGACGCACACGAGACAACCTCAGGACCCAACCGACGGGGTTTTACATGACGTTATCGTATTACCAACCCCCAAAAAAAATTCTAAAAAAAAAAAAAACTACACCTGGTAAAAATTTCAGTAATAACTTACACAATATTACAACGAAGACAGAAATACAAAACAAAACCAAAAAAAAAAAAAACCTGGTACAGTATACCTTAACATCGACGGGGTAGTCCCTAACTTGGACTTGGCGCGGGGGCGGGGCCGGGGGACGTAACCTTTCACTTCAGAATTGGTGACCTGGTGGTCCTTCAAGGTCAATAAAACTTAATTTCAATAAATTCTCAACCGGTCACATTCTCCTTGTGGGACTGGGAGGGAGACAGAGGGACTTTCGTCCTTTATTTAGAGAGGCCTATTTAGAGAGGCCACTTTCCAAATGAGGGAGAAGGGGGCGGTGTGGGTGGGGTGTCTTTCTGTGGGAATATCGGTCTCTATCTTGCCCCCGGATCTTCACCTATATTTTTGTGGAACAGTGAAAAAAACACACATGTTTACCAATAAGTAATATACACAAGTTGAAAAATGAAGAAATTGAATGATGGGGTTCAGGCTTGAGACAAAACTGACAGGTGATTGACCCGCGGGTGGTGGGTTTAAAAAAACAGGACGGTCAATGAGGGTTTATGTGACGAAGAAGTAGATTTTCATATTTGCAACGGACGACACCGGTGAAACTTCTAGGGTAAAGATACTCTGGAGGTACACGTACTTAATTTTGAACAAGAAGCGTACACTTAGACAGAAGACAGTTAAAACTCAGGTCCGTGTTCTTGAGTCCTCCCCAGTTCCTCCTTTAAAGGTCTAAAGACTGTTGAGGTCGTCAACCTGAAGACTCCTTACCGCTTGTTCTTAGAGTTGAGACAGGGTAGAGGGAGAAGACAGGGGAAGGACGAGGACTGGTCACCCTCTCCGGGCGAGTCGAGTGTGGTGTGGTGGTGCGAGGAGGGCTTTGTCATTTTGTCTAAAGGGTTCCGTTCCCTGTAGTCGTGGAGACTGAAGAGTCCGTGAGTTCTCACTGTGACCCCTGCTTCATCCGTGCACTTTCGACTACGCAGGCAGAGAACACATGGTTTACTTTGTGAAGACCTCTTCACAAGAGGAAACATTCGACGACCCCATGGGTAGTAGAGAGGTTTCTTCTGTAGTCCCGTGTGGGAGACTAAACCGGATAGTCGACTCTTTTGTTTATCGTGCAGAAATCTTTGTGTTGACGACTCCCGTAATCCGACGTCCTTTCGAGACATCGGTTCCCACCGACTCGAGGTGGTAGACCCTAGGGAAACTCCTGACTTACAACTAGATGTCTGTTTCCGTCCTCCCAATACCGACCAGATACTCCGACGTCGTCTCTGGTCGTCGATGTCTCCTGGTTATAGTTTCCCGGTTCAAGACTTGACAAAACTTTTCGTCCCCGACCCCTGAAGGGACACCAGGTCACCAATTCTGAATTGGAAGGTTACGTCCCCAACTCCCAAGTTAGGGACCAGTCTCTCGATTCTAGGATAGATGGAGTCCCGGTTTTGTGGTTTTGTATTTGTTATGACACTGTTTAAGTTACTTCTGAAAAAGGTGTAATTTTTTTTTTTTACCCCCTGACTGTACATGTATGACGGTATAAATTTTACTCATTGGTTGTTCCTCGATGACATATCGTGTTCCTTGACAAGTCACAATACACCATCGCACCTACCCTCCCCTCAGACCCCCTCTTTCCTATGTACATGTACGTGCCCACTCAGGGAAACGATAAGTCGACTTCGATAGTGTTGTGACAATTAACCGATATGGGGTTAACTTTTTTTTTTTTGTCCCAAATATACACTAAGATTAGCCCATTCTTTATCTGAGTCTAGGTACTTTGTAAAACGTCAGGTATGATCCACGGTTAGGGACCTATTAACAAAAATGGGTATACTAGAGTAATTTAGGAGGAGGGTAGTTTTTCTACTTATTTATTTTCGTAAACTGAATTTTTAGTGTCTCTGACTGATGATTTTATCTGGTGTATCTAGGACCTAAAGGTGGTACTTTACGTCTTACGGAAGAAGTAGGTGAATAAACGTATCAATGAAAGAAAACCAAGAGAGGAGCTCAGATCAAGTTCGCTGGGATTTGACGTCACACGTATTCTTAATGAGTTGGTTTGTATGAAATAGTGCCCCCGGACTTCCCTAAAAAGGTTCCCATTAGAACTGTCATACGTTCAGGGTTAAATAGACGGCTGAAGTTCTGGGTTAGGAGTGACTCCTAAGGGCAGGTGACTCAATGTTAAATGCTAGTAGTGCCTTCCCCTTCGCGCCGTACGTGTCCAGGACCGTCTCGTCAGTCGAAAGTCTTTGCAGGGTCCACTAGTTTTGGTGCTTGTCTTCGAGAGCCCGACAGAGACAGTGACCGTTAAATTCCTACTTATTTCACTCACTCAGCTCAGTCTCTGTCCCTTGTTTTACATTCACTTACCTAATTGTTTAACACCATCCAGGAACGGTACCTTCTGATGAGTCGTACTTTATAATTGTGTGAGTTACTCTGCCTACTGTGAGCGTTTGTCATCTGGATTCTCTTTCTCAGTTCGCACTATTGATGTGGTATAGTGAGGAAAATCTATTTTGACATCTTTACCTTTTCGATGTCATAGTTTTGTGTCTTTTCACCAAAGGACCCCGTTCCTCAACCCCGTGTACAGTCCTCCGTTTCCCCCCTGCCGTTCTCTCCTCCCGAAGAACTCCACTCCCTTACTGAGACATAGAGTTACCCTACCACCGATATATTAACATATGTCACTGGTTTTAAGTGATAGTCAAGTCAAGTCAGCGAGTCAGTACACGCTGAGAGACGCTGGGGTCCCTGACGTCGTGCGGTCCGAAGGGACAGGCAGTGGTTGAGGGCCTCGAATGAGTTTGAGTACAGGTAGTTCAGCCACTACGGTAGGTTGGTAGAGTAGGAGACAACGGGAGAAAAGGAGGACGGAAGTTAGAAAAGGTCGTAGTCCAAGAAAAGGGACTACATGATACTACATTTAAGTGATACTACATGTGATTTTTAAAATATCGGACCTTTGACATAGAATTACGTAAAAAAAAAAGAATTTCTCCTCCCCCCTTTTGAATATTAGGAGGGTGTACTTTTCTAATCTCTTGTACTAGGGTTTGTTTTACTAAATGGTCATACCCAGTCTTCGAGTATGTTTCGTCTCAGTCTAAGAAGGGAAGCCTAAAGAGGAGAGAATAAACACCTTCTTCTTCTCTTTCTTTCTTTTTTCTTTTACACTCTCCACGTAAACTTAGAAAGTATAGTCCCACCATTAGTCACGTCTCTTCACCCATTACTCAAGATGGTTCTCACAAATTAATTTGACTCGTTAGTAATTTGACCTAAATTCTCACGAACACAAACGCTTTGTTGTTTTATAAATGTCGTAAAAGAAGTAGGGGAAGTAATCAGAGTCTGAGGCGTCCTTTATACCTCCAACCCTTGTCCAGGATTACTCTAGTACGTTTAAAATTGATGACTCCAATGTCACCTTTTTCTCTGTCGTACCTTTTTGCGAGTAATACTTTACAATTCACTCTTTCAGTTCCATATTTTTACTAGGACGTGATTGTAATGTCCACCAATTTTTTATATATTGGTACCACTTCCTTCCCCCGAGTTTTAATTTATATAAGATTATCGTGACTATGTTCCCTCGACCCAGATCCCTTTCTAAAAGTAGAAGAGGTAAAGGGTTTTAAAGAAATCATAAAAAAAAGAAAGTTTTATTTTTGGTTTTGTTGTTATTTTTCCTTAACAAATCATCTAAGTTTACATGACGGTATCTTTCTTCGAATACATTATAACGTAATTGAGTTCAATACATTTTTTATGGCAGGCTAAATACATTGTTGTACGTACAACAGATACATAGATACCTAGATACTCAATTTGTAGTGTTTTTCTACAAGGTGGCTTTCTATAGTTTATTTATTTATTTTTACATTTTTATTTTTCGATAGTGTTCGTACATTCCCGTGTGTACAAGTGATGGAGAAACGAGGGGGGTCCTTGTTCTGTTTTGACCTTTCTCAAGACAGGTCGATGACACAGGGTAGAGCACCATAACGTAGGTATAGGCCATGGGCGAGGTCACTCCGAGAAAGACAGGGGTCCTGTCACTTTGGTGTGAGGGGTTCCAATGGGTACTGGGGGTACAACGACTTAGGTTTCCGACGACTTAGAGTTTGGAGTAGTTGGCCGGGACACTCGTCATGGATGAGTCAACTTATAAGGGAACTGGAGAGAGGTTTAAGGTCTGTAAGAAGAGCGAACGGGAGGGGTGGAGTGAAAAGAGTCAGAGGTCCGGTCTGAGACAGGGAGAAGGTCTAGAGATCTACAACGTCGTGAGTCCCAGGCAGGAACTCAAAGAAGAGAGAAGGGACAAAGGAACTCCTAGAGTTAGGTCCTGGTACTGAAATTTATGGTAGGTATGGGACTGATGAGGACCAAAATGTAGAGATGAGATCTGGACAGGGGCGCTGAGACCCTGAACACAGATTGACAGACTGTGTGTATCCACTGGTTGTCTATACAGTTCGGGTGTACAAGTTTCAATCATGGGGTGGGGGCTGGACAAGGAGCCTCAGAGGGGACACAGAGTCATCGAGAGTACCTACGGGAATCAGTACAGATGTGGCGGTCCTCGACGTAGTACCTTAAGAGAGGTCAATGTGTGGAAACTCATATTAAGGTAAAAGGACGTCTCTGTGACTGATCCTGTAGTACTGTAGGGATCTCTTGTCTCAAGGAAAGGACAGTGGTGGGTGGCGTGTTAGGAGTGGAGTCGGGGGGGAATGGACTCCCAGTGGGTTTGAGTGTCACCGTAAATTGCGGAAACACAGTGACAGAAACATCTGTTCAGTTCGGATCCGACGGGAAGGGGGTGACAGAAGGGTGGGAACCTCTACAGGAAGTTCATAGGTCCGAAGGGGTCCTGTCGGGAGAGACTGGTGGGCGGGTGGGTGACAACCCCACCATAGGGTGGGACACTAAGGGATGTCGAGTGAGTTCCGATAAACCTCTTCCCGGGATGACTACGGTTTGGTACTGACGTCCTCTTGGTCAGTTTGGACATTGTCGGGGATGTGGACCCCTGATATGGACTGTAGTTCTAAAGTCTTCCAGTGAAGGTCCCTAAAGACCCAGGTGACCATTGTATTTACGTGTTTCAGTGGCTAGTTCATTGTCTCTTTCCGTCCTTATGAAGTCGTTTGGTTTCTTGTGTCGCGGATAGATTTCCTTAGACCTTCGTTAAAAATTTCTTGTACTACACGAGTCTTCTTAAGTACGGGCACGTTACTCGTCTCGAATACCAGGTACTTAAACGGTAGAGATTTGGTTTACTGTAGGTTTCAGGGATTTACACGCTCTGGTACCTCTAATTATGATTTACTTCCGGAGGACTGTCTGTCTTTTACAGACCTGCATTGAAAAGTCCACTGTCTACCCGTCTGTTCCAGGCGTGTAGCGGTAGATCCACTGTTGCGCGAAAAGTGTTTAGAGAAGAGTCAGATAGAAGATTGTCAGGGTCCTCCGTTCAAGAATAATAGGGGTAAAACGAAAACTCTTTTGACTTCGGACCTCTCCCGTCTACTAAATTGTTCCAGTGTGTTCCTCCAGGACTTTCTCGGTCTTTGGGACCGTGGTAAGGGACCAGGTCACACGTGACGAGCCGGCCTCCTGTGAAGAGTCCGACTCCCTGTGGGTCCCGACGGAACCCAGTCGTCTCAGGTCTCGACATTGTGGGTAGGTAGAGTTCGACCTGCCACGTAGGTCTAAGTCCGAAACTTACGTGTTTTCTTAAGGGTAATTGTGGTGAAATTTAGAAGGAAAATCGGGAAGTTAAAAAAAAAAAAAAGTTACTTTTAGATACCACGTTTCGGGACCCTCTAGGGACTCCAATTTTGTTGTGTGTTGATCGTTTCCTTCCGGTACCATAAACGTACATTTTGTCGAAAGACAAGACCATTTTCGTTGTCGGTACCAGACTGTGTGTCCCATACGTTACAAGCGATCGTAGACTTCGGTGTAAAACTCCTGTTTTTTTTAAAAAAAAACTACGGGTTTTCGTGTGGATGTCCTCGTTTGGACCGTTCTTCTTGGTCTGAACAGGATTTGGGGTATGTTTGTAGAGTTGCAGAGACGGTCTTACCGAATTCGTATTTGCTTTATCGAAACTTAATGTAGGAGTTCTACTTCTTTTAACTCGAGTGTCGTTTATCGATTATGCCCGTTTCTTGTAGTGTCGACCATTAACGGACTCGGAATGGGGTTAGGACTTTTTGTTAACGACGAGTGGAGCGAAATGTCTATTCCTTTACCCCAAAATTCTCCAATCCACTCGACGGTCCGGTTCACTTCTATGTCTGTGCCCAACGACTTAAGTGTTTAGACACGAGAAAGGTGGAGTGGCCACTAAGAGTTTGAAATAACCGGTGCACTTAGAGGACCCTCGAACGAGTCACGTCTAAGGATCGGACACGAGGTCTTAAGAGTAAGTTATCAAGTTCTCACTCTGACTTCCTAGGAATGAAAATTTCTCGGAGGGTCCCCTTAGGTTACATCCACCAAGGAACCGGTATTAAACCCTTAGTGACACCGGTATAACACCACGGAAAGTCGTGTCTTTTTGTGGGAGGTGTTACTTCTTTTAAGTTTTTTACTCTTAGGTATTCGGGTAGCTATTTGGGTACGGTCCAGGTATTCGACTCAGAGACGTTGTCACGACCGTAGATTCTTTCGGAGGATTTGTGAAGGAACGGAGGTCGTGTTTGAGGCTGTCTGAGATCATGTGGACATGATCATAAATCAATTACGAAAAATTACTGAGTGAAAAAGAATTGAATAAAATTTTTCTTTGAGACATAGTCATGGTTTTTATCTTTGGGTAAGAGTAATTGGTATTTGTATAGTACTCCGATTTTCGTTTTAATTATCTTTGGGATTTTATCATTCATTTACAACCGACCTATGACAATGAGTGGATCCAAAAGCTAAGACTTTCTACGAAAGAAGATCTATTCTTACCCGTGATCATGCACAATGATCCCGTCCGACAATGACTATGGGAATTTGACTCTGCAAGAGGAACGTCTCCTCCCTATCATACTCTTTACTTATCGAACGAAACACACTAAGTTACGAGAGGTTACGGGTAAGGCGTGCAATGGATTTTCAAGTGTTTGGTAGTGTACGGTATTAAACCACAGTGACGGGATTCCAAAGTCTAAACTCCCATTTAATCTTAATGGACCTTTTAGTGTCGTACGAAACCAAAGACTAAGTCAGTCAAACCCCCATGAAGACACGAATCGGTGAGTCAGTACAGACTGAGAAACGCTAGGGTATCTGAGAGACAGGTACCCCTAAGAGGTCCGTTCTTATGACCTCAACCAACGGTACGGGAGGAGGTCCCCTAGAAGGGTTGGGTCCCTAGCTTGGGTCTAGGGGTGTAACGTCCGTCTGAGAAATTGTTGACTCGGTGGTCCCTTACGAATAGATACCCCACTTTTTAGTGATTTACTTTTCTATTATCAAACGACACTATAATAGGGTTCACTTACCTCGGACATGGATTCCCTTTATAAGAACACAACGGAGAAATTTGTTCAAAGTGAAATTAAGACCTGGCTTTGAAAACGAAGTATACAATTTTAACTATATATTGTAATTTCAAAAGGTACTCCGTTAAATTAGCAGGGTGACTTTTTAGGAGAGTAGAATGGAAAAGAGGGACAAACGAATGTTATTCAAAAAGGGACTAAGTGTTCCCTTTTTCTGAATTTCTGTGTACGAGAATGAGGTTTCTCCGACCGTTTAAAGTGATCAAGTGTTAGGAACATAAACAGTAAATATAAACGTACATCGTTTAACGTACGAAGTGATGTGTTAATTGAAGGAGTGTATGTTTTCTTAATTTTAAGAGAATAAACACAGAAATTCTATTTGAACCAACCCCCAAACCCCACCTCGAACCATTGAGTTTAAAGTTCAAGGGTCCACTGCGACGACGGAGACGAGATTCCTGGGGTGAAATTCCTCCTGTCTCGTCGACTCCTTACCCTTCCGAATTAAGAGTCAAAAGGGTTTGAGGTTACTCACCAACAGTTAACGTAGACTCATGGTCCATGAACATTAAAGATATCGGAGAAATATCTAAGGGTTGTAGTCTGTTGGACAACAGGGTTTCGAAAGTTAATGAACGGAGGTTATGAGAAGGTCTTCGGAGGAGATTCCCCCTTGATCTGAGGTGGTTGATGTCGAAAGTCTACCCAATAGAGTCGAGCACCATTAAGTACCACCCGCCTCTTGTCCTTTAGACCGATCCACAACGGACGACTGGGGGAACCGACGTAGTCGTCTACCCCAGTCGGACACTTGGACTGGAGGTCGTCCGGTGTGTGGAGGAAGTCTGGGACACCAGAGGTACTACATTGAAAACATGGACGGGTTCCCTGGTAGAGATCAGACGAGGGGGAGAGAGTGGTTCGGACTCGACTACTTGGGTGTACTGAGTGGGAGGGGACCCAGGGAGGGGTGTGGAGGAGAAGAGTGAAGGACCTCGACCAGAAGGAAACCTGGGGGACCGTTCCGAGAAGGGGTCCAGTGTCTAGGGTCACTACTCGTCACAATCGGACCTGGGGTGAGACCCGAGGAGAGATGATTGGTAATCCAAGTCCCTCGTTTCTTGTTTATAAAAAAGTTTTGTCGAGAAGGACATTAAGTAAGGGGACTTGGACCACGGAAACTCCTTGAATATTGGAGTTTCTACCCTAGTTCTTTTTTGGGACAAAACTCCCCTTGTCTTTAGAGGGTGACCTACATGAAGGGTCCCTTAGAACCCGGTCCGACACGTGGGTTTACCCTCCTGTAGGGGTTCCTTTCTTAAGGGGTGTACAGTCTTGGATATACTGCTCGTACGGAAGACCCACCTGCGTCGGAGTGTGAAGAAGGGTCACCCAGGGTCCCGGACAGAGGCGTAGAGGTGTACAGAGTAAAGAAGAAGAAGTTATGTCTCCTTTAGTATGAATGGAACTCCTAACAACACCCTTACGTTAATTTATTATATACAGTTTGGGGTCGTCCCACCGTCGACCAGAATGTCACACGGGGTCCCTTTCCTACCGTCAACGACGGTTGTGGTCGAGATAATAATGACTGCCTTGGTGGTGAGACCGTCCCAATAGAGTTGAGGACGAGGACCGGTGGGTCTCTGACAAATTATGGTCCCTTCCCTCCAAAAGGATGACCACGTACGTGTGCGCACACGTACACACAGACGTACACACACGTATGAATTCCAGGGTCGTCGAGACCTTCGATTTTGTTGTACCCAATACTACACTTCCAGCGTAAAAGTGTAGTGGGAACTTTACTAACTTCCAGATGTACTTCTCCCGTCCTTCTTCTTTGTCGTGAGGAGGTAAGGATGAACGGGGGTCCTTGACCCACTTCCGAAACCGTTTAGGGTCTCGGCTTCGGTGACGGAGTATTCACCTTGTTTCCTTTGTTCCGCAGTTCTACCGTGCCCTTCTTCTCCCGCTCCTCGGTCCGAACGCCGTACTACCTGGCACGGACACCAGAGTGTTTGGCTCCGGGTTTCGGTACGGGGTCAGCGACGGAGGATAGGTACTGAAGTGGGGGTACCTCAAGACAAAGGAGCAGACATTTGGTCATGTTATGCCACTTGACTCGACATTCCCCGTAATTGATTTTAAGGTTATCCGTAGATTGTCGGATTTTGTAATTGGTCCATAAATATGACGCGAGTCAGGAGACGTGTGAAGAGACAGGCAGGAGGTCGGTAGTGATCTCAAGAGAGTAAACTGTCTCTACCATTCATTGGACGAGTTCCAGTGTGTCGGTTGTTTCCCGTCTCAATTATAGACTCGAGTGTGTTAGACGGAGGTTTCGTCGGACGACAATCGGTACTCGACGTGTCGTGCGACGGACCTTGTACCACCAACAAGTATTTTGCCCCCGTCCCCACACGAAAGGGTTTCGGAGATAGACCTACTACTCTTCCCCTCACTTAGATATCTGAACTAATTAGATTTGGGTTCGGGTAGCGTGTTCCGAGACCAAGGGACGGGGTTTAAATTTGTCGACGAGGAAGTTACATTACCTTGCGTTTACAGACTTCTCGAAGTTCAAAATTAATAGTTTCAGGACTACTTTTAGACTTAGTTGTCGACGAGGGCCGTTCCGCCGGGAGTCTCTACGGGTCTCTTCCCCGTCGTCCTCCCCTTCCCTCCTGTGCCACGTCTGTCCTGCACTTACTGACGTCGACAGACCCCTCGGACCCACGGACGCCGATGCTCGACACCCCACCTACTTTGTCTGTCCCCAGTTCGTCCTCCTCCACCCTGGGAGACCCCACGCGGACAGGCGCACGGTGTCCCGGACACGTAGACCGCACACAGGACGCTTTCACTGTTCCACCTCCCGACTGTCGTTCCTGATACCCCTACAGGACGGCACTACACAGACCACCCATCCCGCCCTCATACCCGTGTCGACGGGGTCCCCCGGTTCTTCCCCAGTCGCCCCGTCCTTCGTCCACAGTCTCTCTACCGGAAGTCGGTGGATTCTCTGCCGCACACTCTTACCGAAGTTCCAGAGACAACACCGTAATTGAGGACGCACGGTCCACGGTCCCGGAGACAGGGGGCGATGATGGAAGAGAAAAGGTCCACTCTTTGTAGGGGAGAGGGTCCCGTCCATGACGGTGAGTTGTGTTTTCGGAGAGAAGTAAACGGAGTTGCACCTTGTTTTTCTATAAAGGAGAGGTTCCTGAGTGGAACAGCATAGAAAACTGAGAAAAGTATAGATTGTGGAAAGGGTAGTCATTAAAATCCATTGAGATTCGACCCTTGTGATTTTATCGTTTTACCTTATGGAGTGGCACAAGAAAAGACGGGTGACTAAGCCGTTCCACCGTCACGTCTTCAGTAACGGTGTCCTGCAGATTCAACGATGGTGTAAGGACCTCTCTTGAAGCCCTGTGTCCGATCTATCTCATCAAGAGAGGATCCTTTCATAAAATACTGAACGTCCGCTCCCGTAAGTCCTTTCCCAATGAGTGTGTTGACATTTCCTTAAGTCTTCACGAGTTTTGGTCCTATGATCGACTTATGCACACCAACTGAGTTCGTTAGCTTCCCGTACGACAATAGTGTTTAAAGTTCAAGGTTTATTGGGTTTCAACCCCCCCTTGTATACTATTTTATAATTCATTATTTCGTCCTATACTTTATTTGACAGTGTATGTATTAATGAAGTTGAAATTTTATATGTTTACGTATTCGTACCCCTAATTTTTTTTTCTATGCTTCCTTCACACGGTTTATCTTGTAATTAGTGGAGAGAAGAATACCTACCAAAATAAAAGAGCACACGAAAAGTAAAGAAAAGATGTAAAAGATGTCTTTTATACGTAATGTTTTTTGTATGTTAAAAAAAAAGGTTATTTTATAAAATTTTGATTGTTTCCTCTTATCTCCCTACTCCTCTCTGCCAGTCACGAACCTGAATTGTGTCAGGTTTAGGACTAAACTCATTTAGAGAGGAAGGCGAGTGTCGGGAGTCTCGGTTTACTACCGTTCCAAGAAAAGGGGAATTGAGATAAGATGGTCTATTATGGGCCGGACTACAAAGACCCTTATATTCTCAAGAGTCGGGATCGTTCGTATACAGTCTCTTTTACGGAGTTCTTGGGTAACGACTTACCTGAGAGGTTCTAATCGTCATAGCGGTACCGTTGTACAATCGTTTGTTAAACAATTCGTGAACTTTAAAGAGGAGGTGATAACTAGTCATTTACCCATAACCTTACCAGGAAAATTGAGTAGTGTCGGTCAAGACACAGGGTAGTCACGGACTAGACTGATGTTTACCAAGGACTTAATCCCTCGGACCGAGATCCGACGTCGGTAGTCGTACGAACCATGGGCAAGTTCCTTCGTCAGTGAACCCCGTTCAGATTCGTAGTAGAGGGACATGAACAAAGACTGTTTACTCCTGTTTCCGGACCACTACGAACAACTACCGCTCTTTCTACTCGGCTGGAACCCTTGTCGGTGATGGTGCCTGTGGTCCGAAGTCGTAGTCGCGTTACCTTTCGGTGGGTCCACGGGAGTGTCTAAAGAGGACCACGGTTGTAATAGTAGTCGGTTCCCCCACGGTTAGTGATGATAAGGTCCAGGTGTAAGGTCGTCTGTCCTCGGTTTAAGAAAGAAGTAAAATACTTCAGAACGACGTTCCTTGGTCTTCAGACGGTAGATGGTCCCTAGACGAAGAAGACGGTACACTGGGACCGGGAAACCGGAGTGTAGTAAGTAAACTGTTTTGAGGGGGTTCTCGGGGTTGTTACACTACCCTTGATTACTACAGGATACATTGACGGGGTATCTGTCAAGGGTCCTAACCGGAAGACATACACTTTGTTTCGAACGTGGTATCGATGTTTTACATGGAAGGTCAGTCACCGTACTATATCGACGGTCTATTTACTTGACTCCAATCCTATTACGGACACGTACTATAGATCTGTGTTTGTCTTATATCGAAAATTTTTAAGACAAGTAGAATTACGACAAACCTGGTCAGGTGGGAGGGAGTCGGGTAGGTGGTATTGGTACTGGTGGTAGTTGTTGGGACCATCACGGGGTGAGTCTCACGGTTCGGGAGGTTGGTTCTCACCTTCATTCCCCACTCTGTACCCCTTCTCGTCGTGACACCTGACTTGCCACGGGGTTGTAGGTTTAACTATATGACTTCGTCATACGGGTTACAACGACATAAACCTCTTTCTCGAAAATCCTCCATTACTTCCGACTTATCCCAGTATTCCTACGCCGGACTAGTTGTCCTAATCATAGAAAAATTCTTTTCTGTGGTCCCTTTGTGGAGTGGGGACAAAGGACCGGGGTGCACTCCTGTGTCATTCTTCCGAAGGTAGACGTTTAGCCGTTCTCTCAGGAGGGGTCTTTGGTCGGGACGGGTTTGAACTAGACCTTAAAGGTCAGAGGTTTTCCGAGTGTTTCGTCTGATTAAGTTCGTCTGAGGTTCCTCATCCTCGGTGACAAAGGACTTTCGACTCCCCAGAAGTTCCACGGAGACTTCACCTTGGGTATGACCTCCTCTCTCGAGAACCTCTGAGAACACGTGTCTTACTACCTCTGGGAGGACGTGGAGGAAGTGCTTCACTCGATCCCCTCCGCCCTCGTTCGTCGTCGCTGCGTGCAACGACACTCCTTTGGAGACGGCACTCACCCCTAACCGACTACTGGGTCCCAAAGGTACCACTGGGTCTGTCGCTTCTTAGGTGGACGTTGCGTCCTCCAGCTCCAAGTTGGGGACCCAGTCCTTCTTGGAACCTCTTCCCTTACCGATGGATGAGGTCACAAGAACGGACCTCTTAAGGTACTTGTCTCCTCGGACCACCCGAAGTCAAGTGCCACAGTGTCTCAGCCTGTGCTGACTCGTTGATTGTGTGTCGTGTCCGTGAGCCATTTATAGACACCTCGTAAAAGGGGAAGATTAACCTTTCACTCATGTGGGTTTCGACTAATGGTCACAAGTAGTCACGCTAAGTCTCCCGTCTGTCTTGTGACCCTACGCACTCGGTGTCGGTCCCTTATGTGTCTCACTGCCAGTACAGGCCACTAAAGGTAGAATCGATGTGTCGTGACGTTTTAGGACAGTTGTGACAGGGATTGTCGTCACGGGTGTCCGTCGGACCCTTGATGACTGGCTCCATTGACGTCGGAGGGTCAGGGAGCCTGTGGTGTGTGCCCGGACCAAACCTGTGTTCAAGGTGACTCAGTTTGGAGAGTCCCCCAATCTTTGGGTCCTGTCTGTCCGTTTCTATTCCTACCACTGAGACCCTGGTGTCCCGGACACCCTTCGGACCGGACTACCTTCCGTCCCGAGGGGAACTCCTCGACTTCAGTCCGGGTCCCGATCTTCAGTCAGACCCCTCTAGGTCCGAGGGGTCCCCTCCCGGAACCTACTCCCTTCGAGGTTATTTCGTCGGTGTGGAGGGTCGACCCACGTCCGGACCAGTCCTGTTTCGGGCGTCCCGGGTCGACGTCGACTCCGACGTCCATTTCTGTGTCCAGAAATCTTCATCCGTCACGTGTGGACACTGTTTCTTTGGTCCCCTGACGTTACCTTACGTTTCTTCGAACTTTTTAATCTTGTCTCATCGTAGACTTCCAGACCGACACTTCCCTCCAACCCCCGTTTTCTCCTCCCTGACATAAAGGGTCTAGTCCGTCGGACCTGTCGTCGTTGAGTGACTGAGTCCACTGGTTCCACAGGACCAAGTAGGTCCTGTAGGGACTATAATCGTGAGTTTCGGGACGTAGGACGTTTGGTCCGGTTGACCAGTTGGATGACGGTCGTGTGGGAACTCGACCCGGGAGTACACGAGAAACTCTTCCTTGAACTTCTAGAACACTGACGGGAGTTGTGTATCCAGTCAAGACTTTATTGATGGAGGTGGACTTAATGGAGGACTTGTCCACGGATGGTGGCGAATCTCTACCGACACCAACTAGGTGTTCATCCTTTTACTTCTTAGTATTTATTATTCACACCAAGTCTCACCGTGTCTTTGTTTGTAGGAGTAGAGACAAGAGCCACCAGATAGACGGGGGACGAGAGAGTTGGAGAAGAGATTTACATTAGAGTCTCGTTGTGAAGGTTTGAGGTTTAGACTACTCTGATGGGAAGACCTCTGGGATGGACCCGAGAGACAACGGGAGTCTTGTTTTGGATTCGAACTCGGACCTGGTGTCCGGTTGGGGCTGACCGGAGTGGGTGGGAGAAAGGGCGGAACATGTACAGACGGAACTACGTGAAAAGTCAAGGGCTTGAATCGGTTCGATTGGGTACGGATGCCCAGAGACGTGTCGGACCAGGAAGTTAGATCTTACGGGAGAAGAAGGGATCCAGGAATAGGACGGTGAATGGTTGACCCAAATAAACGGACGAGTCTTTTTGGAAGTAAAAAAAGGAAGGGGTAAGGGACGCATGCCCTGGTTGCAGAGGGGAGAGAGACCGGAGGGTACCTCGGACTCGGGAGTAAAGTAAGAGGACGTTATAAAAGTACAAATGCATAGATGACAGGTGATACTAAGGTACTTGAGGAACTTTCGTCCCCAACTCAGAATGACTTCATATAAAAGGGTAGTGATTCGTACCACAACTCGTGTTTTGTCCATGTGACAACCACAAACGACCGACCGACTCACTGACTGATCCGAATGGAGGGGTTTGAGAAGGTTTGCTCTGGCCTGAAAGGAGGTTCAAACGTCGGTAATGTTCACTGTCTGTTCCACGGAGAAACTTAAAGGTTCACGAATAGAGGTTCAAAAGTCCACCCTGGATGGGCGGACACGACGGGTACCCCACTCGGAGGGGTGAGACAGTTTCGTGAGAAACAAGACAACCAAATGAACTTTTACGGTGAGTCACCGAAGTTCACTCTTCCTCCTCCGTTGGTGCAGAAGTCGGACAGGAGTCTGTAGTTAGTGGACGGCCGACTCCTCTACACTGACAGCGGAGGGGTTCGGCTGTTCTACTAAAAAGAGGTGGTGTTATGCTCGGGTCACTCGGTATGTTAGTACCACTTAAGGGATAGTCGAGTTGTAGGATACGTTAAAAAGTCTCTTATACTAAGATAGACTTTTATTCACGTTGTCAGACCTTGAGTAAAGAGGGGACACGGATTGAAGGTCAAAGGATATTTATGGTCTGTCGAAAGGTCCGTCTCTGTGTGGAGTCGTAATAGGTCGTTCGTAGTGAATACGGAGACGGAAGTCGTCACAGACTTCCGTAACTCTTAAGTGGTAGAATAATTCCGTAGTGATTACGACAAACGACCCGGGCTTTAACACAGTTTATAGTGGCAGTTCTTACAAAGTTCGATTTCACACATACACAACACACACACGTATCGGTTTTGTTCTTTGTCCTTCCTCTTAAGTTGAGGAGATTATTTTTATATATTTCTTCTGTATGCCTACCGATTGTTTGTGTACTTTTCTACGAGTTGTAGTGAGTAATAATCTCTTTACGTTTAGTTCTGGTGTCACTCCATGGTAGTTCTGGTGTCACTCCATGGTAAAGTGTGGTCAGTCTTACCGACGCTAGGTTTTCAGATGTTCGTTATTTACGACCTCTCCCACACCTCTTTCCCCTTGGGAGAATGGGACAACCACCCTTACGTTTGATCATGTTGGTGATACCTCTTGTCACACCTCTAAGGAATCTTTTGACGTTTATCTTGACGGAATACTGGGTTCTTAGGGTGAGGACCCGTATGTGTGGCTCCTTTGGTTTTGACTTTCTCTGTGCACATGGGGTTACAAGTGGTATCGTGACAAATATTATCGGTCCTGTACCTTCGTTGGATCTACAGGTAATCGTCTGCTTACCTATTCTTTCGACACCATGTATATGTGTTACCNTTTTTCTTAAGTAAACTTAGTCAAGACTACTCTACCTACTTTGACCTCGGCTAATATGTCTCACTTCATTCGGTCTTTCTTTTTGTGGTTATGTCATATGATTGTGTATATATACCTTAAATCCTTCTACCATTACTATTGGGACGTACACTCTGTTGTTTTCTCTGCGTCTACATGTCTTGTCTGAAAACTGAGACACCCTCTCCCTCTCCCACCCTACTAAACCCTTTTACCGTAACTTTGTACATATTATAGTATATTCTTTTCTTAGCGGTCAGAT